>JABSTR010003408.1:0-95020 GCA_013339765.2 Haemaphysalis longicornis | reverse complement strand
GTTGGTTCAGCGCCTTTTTCGCCGTCTTGTGCCGTCCTTTTGCGCTGTTTTTAATTTGAGTGTGCACCAACTAACCCAAGCCACCGTTCTAACTCTTTTAACATTCCTCTGCAAATACAGCAAGATAAGGCTATCGGTCAGATTCCGATTTCATGGCGGCAGGCCATAGGAGGGGCTTTCTGGAAGGATGGAAATGACCCGTCGTCCCTCTCAGGTTACCCTCCCATCGCGCTGATGAGCTGTCTGTGCAAGCTTCTCGAGAGGATGATAAACAGGAGACTCATTGACTTCTTGAGTACAATGGTCTTCTCGAGAGCTTCACTGCAGACTTTATGGAGGGGCGATCTACGACTGAGCGACTCGTGGCACTTGAAAGGTACATTATGGATGCCTTCATCCATATGTAGTTTTGCATCACAGTGTTTTTTGACCTCTAAAAGGCGCATGACACCACTTGGCTTTATAGGATCCATAACTCCAAGCGGCATTATAGTCACATGTTAAACTTGGCGTATGTAAACTTGTTACACTTGGCTTATGGTCACATGTTAAACACTCTTGCCGGTTACATGTGTGAAAGGACATTCCGCATCAGTGTTGGCTTAGCACTGTCCCACGTTCATGTGGAGGAGAATGGTGTTCCACAAGGTGCTGTCTTGATTTGCGCGTTGTTTGTAGTGAAGATGAATTCACTTCGGAAGGCATTACCACCTTCAATCTCTTGTTAATTTTACGTGAATGATGTGCAAGTCTCGTTTAAATAGTCTAATATGTCCATATGTGAACAGCAAGTTGAGCTTGGGGTTACCAAACCTTGCTGTCTTCGCAGATAAAATGGTTTCAAAGTAATACTCTTAAGAGTACCTGTGTTGAAGTCTTCATGACGTGCGGAATCTGCCCCAGCCCGGCGTAAAACTTGCATGGTGACCTAATTCCAGGAAAAGAGGAGCACAAGTTCTTAGGTGTTATATTTGATAAAAAGCTCACCTTCATTCCACACCTGAAACAAACCTAAACAAAACTGTTTAAAAACTATGAACATCCAGAAGGTGCTGTCATACCAGTGCTGTGGTGCAGACGAAGACAGTGTCTATTCTGCCTTGGTGAGGTCTCGGATGGACTATGGCAGTGTTGTGTGCGCGTCGGCCAGCAAACCAGCCCTGAATATGCTTGACTCAATGCTTCACGCAGGGCTTCGCCTGGCTTCGGGGGCTTTCCTTACAACCCCAGCGCAGAGCCTTTACGTCGAATGAAAGAAATGGTGCCTAGAAAATTAACGAATATAGATGGATATACTGTATGCTTTTAAGATTTCGTCAATAAATATTCACCCGATTAGGCCTGTTCTTAAAAATACATCCCAGTTCAAACTTTTGTAAACCACACATCTGTTTCTCTGCCTTTTCACACAGAGTGAGAGAGGAGGCATCACCCTCACCATCTTTTTTTTAATTTTTGCACATCAATAATTACTGACATTGTACCACCATGGCAGATTAAGCCTGTATTTTGTGATTTATAATTTATTCAAATAGATAAAAACAGGGTTTCGAGAACTGAGATTCAGCAGCGCTTCTTGTCGCTGCCCGAGAAATTTAATTTAACGAATATATGAAATGGTGCCATACCCTGATGGCCGTTGAGCACAGTGCGGGGCTGTCGCGGCCTCTTCATTAAAGTGGATGTATGTCGACCTTGAACGTATGAAATGGAAACACTCCTCCTGAAGGTCATGTCCACGTATAATGGATAAATACTTAGAAGTAGTGCGATGGTTCTGCAGGAGCTTGTCGTTTAAAAACTGCCGAATACATCGCTCAATCTTTGTCTTCCTTAGAAAAAAGTTAACGACCACAACGACTATGTTACAATAATACTGACAAAATGCGGAGGAGGTCATGTAGCTAGTACCGAGTCGTCACACCAGACCAGCAGCTGCTCGCGGCTGGACACTGTAACTACCGCTAAAAATATGTTGTACCACCTTCATGTTAGCCTGTTGCTTTAAATCTAAATCTGATGGTCCTGCCAAATGTGATCTCCTGCGACAACTCCTAATTATATTTCAAGATTTATTGACGTGTAGGCCAACTATGTTCAAAGTTTATCGAACAACAACTACCGAACTTACGTTCCGGTTTGGGTCCTACACTACCGAAGCAGTTTGTGCGAAGATATTCTTCAGTAGATAAGGACTTGGAACTGTTTTGTGAAGTTTGTGCGAGGGTATTCTTCTGTACATAGGGACTTGGAATTGTTTTGTGAACTCCTTCATTTCAAAACTTGGCACTGCCTTATTGCATATAGGTGTACCATTGCAATCGCTTTTTATGCTATGTAATCCTAATATTGAAAGCAGTTTTTTATTTGGGTTTCAAAGGCATTGTTAGCATCTCCACCGATAATTTATTAGTTCATTTTATGTTGGACCCTGTTTGCGAATTTCTTGCAACTAGTAATCCCTTTATCTTTTTTTAAAAAAAAGTTCACAGTGTTCAATCTTGAACTAAACTTTGAAGTTTTCACTTGTATTGCTTGCTTAAGCAGTCACCAATTCCTGAGCTACATCACAGACATTGTTTATGGCAAGCATTAGTAAAGTTTTTTGTCTACAAATTATGACAGTAGACAGCATCTTGCACAAGGGAAATAAATATAGGCTTTAGGTGTTGAACTAGAGTTATTCCATATTGAACAGATGTACATAATTGTAAGTCCCACTCATCTTTCAATGAAAGTACGTATAAAAATTGGGGCTCATTGAAAAGAATACCGCCGTTGTTAGGTTCGTCGGGATAGTAAATGAGTGCTGCTGTGAGAAATAAAAAAATAGGTAGAATTTCACAGTTTTTTAAACAGGAATTGACAGTAGCTCACTTAGTAGTCCAATGTGCTAGAACCGTGTTAACTCACAACATGTTTTCATTTATTCATAAAAAATTGTCCAAAATCACAAATTACGGTCAACATACTCTATAACGTAACACACCGAAAACAATAAGCACAGCACAGTAGCAAAACTGGCCTACGTCAGAACACAGTCAGACAGCAGTAACAAAAACTGGCGTATTTTAGAACACAGTCAAGCAGACGCCCGCATCATAATGATGCAGCTCTTCGGTGAATCATTGTCAGCGGTAAAACATTGTTACGGTTGTTGTTGCAATCATTGCGGACATACCTACATAGGGATTGTCCATGAATCGGCAGCTTTGAGGTCTGTTCGCCCAAAGCACAAATGTATAATTTGTGAACGCAAAAGTTGTATCAGCCTCTATTCTAAGCAAAACGTGAACGGTAGGCTAAATAAATGCCACACGTATTCTACCTAAAAGAAGTCCAATCAGAAGACACCAAAACAAAACTGAAGGAACCCATGAAAATACCTGGTATGCGAAAAAAGCCTTTGGTAAGCGTGACAATGTTCCCGCTTACAAAGAACAAAGGCGGATTTAGATTTTATTTTTAGATATTTATTCTATGGACAAATTAGGGCCATCAAATATCTAAGTGAGTTTAAAATCTCTCAACACGTTTTTCGTCTTTTTAAGATAGGAAAAAAGGTATGGCAATAGTGTAACTCCTTTGTGGGGAACAGTTGGCGAGTACAGGGTGATATTGAACGATCAAAATTTTTTCTACTATTTTTACGGTGTCAAGTACTGCTTCAAGGGGTGAAAGTAATCTCCAAATCTTGAAGCCTTTTTTTTTAATTCTCTCACTTTACTTGAAAGGGCTGGGGACCTCTTTATTTATTTTGATGTTATATAAACTACAATTAAAATTAGTCAGGCCCCCGTATACATGTTACAAAGTGTATTAAACCTTTTTTTGCGCTGGCCACCAACGCTTGGAATTCAAAATTCCGTAGTGGCTAAAGAATATTTCTGTTTAAAAACAGCGGCCAAAAAAAGTTGAACAAAGTACATTTTGCTGTAAACTGGTCTGTGAGCTACACACCAACTATGAGGAACTTGGATTGCATTTTATGCCGTAAATGGCTCGACGATGGTTTTGAGTACTACATTCACTTTATCATATGAACTCATCATAGCATGGGCCTTACGAAATACCACAGCGGAAACCGACCAAACAGCGATTTCCACACAAATACTGAAAAATTGCGCTCGATTTCTGAAACCTCGCACTGGCTTGTAGGAGATTATTTGCACGGACTCTGTCAATCATAACCATTTATTTTTCAGTCCAACGAGGTGAATCTGCGCCTTAATTGTTCATTTTCTGTTTTATCTCCTATTGAACAATTCGTCAGCATGGCGACAATGTTCACTCGTACTAATATATAATGCTTTACCGCTAATATAAACCAGACGCCGCTTCTTCTGTGGGGTAAAGTATTCTTGGCTATATTGGGCACACTCAAGTCAGAATGCAAATATAACTTACTGCACAATTTGTCCAAAATATTCAATAGTATTGTCATAAAACATTATGTGCCTTGCTGTAGCACGATGGGTTTGTAAATGTATTTGGGTACAATTTTGTTTGACCGAAAATAACAATATAGCCATTCTTGAAACTACGGGGAGACACTACGCGGAGTGTAAATGTATAGGAATGAATTTAGAGTATCTTGTTTATTTGGGAATGCTTCCTCGTAACAACAGGGTACGAGAATGTGTTTGTATATACCTTTTTGACCATCATTTTAAAATATATCTAAAAGTGGTGTGTTAGCTTTTAACCAAACCAAAGGACTCAATGAACAGTTGCCACAATCATTAAGAGAAAACATTTCGCGTATTTATGGTCCCGGCTAAAATAAACCGAACCCTGCCCTGACCATGCAAGCTTGAGCTTAACAAGCGCCCTAACGCCTACATTAGGCTTCGCGCGGTGTAAGGCAGCATAGCTGAAACGAACTCACTCGCCAGATACAACGCACGTATTCGCGTGGACACGTGGAGGCTTTAAGAGAGT
Source organism: Haemaphysalis longicornis (assembly GCA_013339765.2). Classification (NCBI taxonomy): domain Eukaryota; kingdom Metazoa; phylum Arthropoda; class Arachnida; order Ixodida; family Ixodidae; genus Haemaphysalis; species Haemaphysalis longicornis. Next base: position 90,079 of record JABSTR010003408.1, on the reverse strand, counting down.
AGCGCACACTAGATTACCACATTCCTGCTCAAGTAGGGACGACGCAGATCATGGTCTTGGTTGTGGTTACAATAGAGTACAAATATTTCACCTAGCAATTAGGACACCATATACCCCTCTGTGCATAATCAGGTGCCACAACAAAATGATGTGAAATAATTTGCTGCCTTAACCCTTTTCAGAAGATAATAGTGATTTTTCATGCATAAATATAACCGAAGGCAAGATGACAACCGTGATTTCCTAATTCTTCTCCATTGTCAGGAATATGTTTCTCGTGTATAGCACTCTGCAATTTCCAGTGCCATTTTATAAGCACCACAAATGCTGATGTAACCATTTAGCGACACCCATTCTTGGAATGTTGAAAAAGAAAATTCTGGTTTTGTATGTATGTGTGTCTGTGCCAACTTCACGCTCTATTCAGGCTTCCGGCTAAAGGTAAACTGACACATGAAGTTTGAAAAGCCATGAGGATTGCGCAGAGGGACGGCACCCATAGGGAAAACAACCGGACGAGTGTAACCAACTGCTCAGAATTGCTTGTTGTGGCAATGCTGATAGCGCGCTCGTTCCGTGGTCTTCTCTTTGTGTGCCGTCCCTCTGCGCAATCGTCATGGCTTTTCAAGTATCAGAGCACCTATCCCATTTGGGCTCTTTGTATAAATATAGGCTTCTCGCCCTTAGAAAGTTTAATCTGCCCACCTTTGGTTGGGACCGCTTGAGAACAGTACCCGATTTCTGGCAGGGAGTTGATATTGTTGATATTACACTTACACAGAATCCGGTGAAAAAAATTTAGCAACCAACACGAGATATTGGAAATTTGTCTTTTGTATTTTACCTTGTTTTTCTGCACAGATCTTTCGAAAACTTCGATGTGTCTGTCGAACCCGGTGTTTCAAAATACATAAATGTTTTTGTGTCCATTTGTCTTTATTTTACAAAGTTATTTATCAAAAATTTACATATCAACAACACAATGACAAAAGCTAATGACACAGCAGTTATTGAGTATTTCGAAAATAACTGAACCTGTTTCGCTGAGCAAGATTTCGAGCGTTTTTGGAATATATTTATTCATATGTGTTTGTCCTGTATGCAAATTTTATACGAAATAAAGTTAAGAACGTCAAATATACGCCATGGGTATGTTGATTTATAATTCACCTTAAACGCAAAGCCAAGCTTTTGCAAAAAACACATGCAACGCCTCGAAAGCTTGCCGGGATTCGTACGGCCATTTCCAATGCAATTTCTTTCTCCAAGGGTTTGTACTTTACACTACATTACCGAACTTTATAAAAGATGAACCACAGAAATTCTCAACTTTTTTAGGGACCGTACACAAAATGTCACTGAAATTTTGTACAGTGGCTTTGACCAAGACCTCAGTCATTATTTCCAGAGTGTATTTTCAGAGCCCCGTTGGAGGAGAATATTACAGTATCTATCTACGCTGATGTTCATGAAGTTTTGCACAGTTGTGTATAAAATGTTACTTCGTATAATAACCAAATCCACGCTGGGGCCCAAGTGCATAACGAGCACATTTCTTCGGCGGTATGCTGAAACTGTCGCGAAATGTCTTGTCCTTAGTTTTAAGTCTTTCATTCAATCGGCCACGCGGCCTTTTGATTTGAAGAAACCCGTATCTCACCTATTTACAAAAAAACCTCTCCTAATTTCTAGCGACAGAACGGTATCAATGTTATCTTCTGCATGTCACTTGAGTATGTCGTTTCTACGTTCATCACGCAATTCGCAGGTACCCATCGAATCCTCTCTTCGTTTCAGCATCGGTTTCGCAAGGGCACCCTGACCATCACACATTTAGTATATTTGTTCACCACATTTCGCTAGTTTTTGATAAAGGACAGGTGGACCTCGTTCTTTTATATTTCAGAAAGAAATTTGATCGCGTTCCTCATGACCAATTATTCAAAATATTACTTTCAATCGGCCTTCCACCGTTTATAGTTTCTTGGGTGACTGCATATTTATCTAACCACAGACAGTACACCGATAATAATGACAACTCTTCTGACGCTCTTCCGGTTACCTCTGACGTTCCGGAGGGAGGTGTGCTCTTTGTGTTTTGTAACTTTTTAAAATGATATTGGTAATGTTTTAGACACTGGTAATTTAAAATATTTCACTCCAAATACCTTTGTGTTTTGTAACTTTTTAAAATGATATTGGTAATGTTTTGCACCGACACTGTAATTTAAAATATTTCACTCCAAATACGTGTTTTTGCAGAAGACAACGTTGTTCTTTAATGATGGAGTTATTAGTTTTACATGAGGTTCAACTTGCGTTAATTAAAGCAGTGTTTCTTTAGAAAACGTTGTTCTTTGGAGCACAAGTTTTACATGTAACTCAATCGTGTTAAAGCAGGTTTCAAAGAAGTACCCCCAGGAATGTTCCTATATACAAATGGCCAACCCCTAAAGCTAATACATGACAAGAATATCTCGCTGTAACCTTTAGCACTACCTTGAGTTGGAACTCTCACAATAATTAACAATATTTTTTATTTATTGATAGGTACCCTCATGGTAATACATTACAGAGGGGAGTGGGTAGGTGGGGAAAAAGGTTGAAAACAGGCCACGATTTCACTCGAAATTTGCAAGGCTGCTCAAAATACGTAGAATAAAAACTTAAAACATCTGTAGAAACATACAATATTGTACATGTACATGCATTCCGGGAGTAATGCAGAAATGTAAATACATATCAGAGGCAACAAATAGTTTATGTTACACTACACAATGCAGAGGGAAACAAACTGACATCCTTAATTTTAACAATGCCTCGGGGAATGTGGTTCCAGTCTTTAGACGGACAGGGGTAGAAAAAATTACAAAAAGCCTTAGTTGTACATCTGACGACGTCGACTTTGCGCGTGTGGTCCAAGCGCGATAATACCTAGGATGACAAAGTCAATAAAAATGCCGTACAGTGCAGTGTAAAAAAGTTTAAATTGGGAAGAGACGACCGATTTTGGTAAGTGAACTTAGTAGTGGAAGGCCTAAGTTGTTTTTCGTCGTCGTTACGCTAGCTGTCCGGTGGTAGTTAAAGTTATTAAAACGTACCGAGTTGCTCTTAACCATTTCCGGCAAAAGAGTAAGGGTTTCCGCAGAAGGATTCCTTCTTGACGATGTGTATCCAAGTTACGCACGTATGTTGCTTACGTAAAAACGCAGTTTTACGGACGACTGGACGGAATAAAAGGTGCGTTGTAAATGACCAAGCATGCTGTAAGTTTTGTTGGTGGTGAATTCTGTGGGAATTTTCTGTGATAGGTCAGGTATATAATGAAGGCCTGAATATTTGTAAGATGAAGCACATTGCAGACGGGTGCTGTTTAAGTGCTACGAAAACGTGTTAGTAGCGGCACGTCAGATTCCCATGGATTTGCATTTGTCAACAATTAAGGTCATCTGCCACCTACCACACGAGGAAGAGTTACCGTTAATATCACCCTGTAGCGCATGCGCGTCCCTAATTGTGGTTCTTTCAGGAAAACGCACGCAGTTGTTAGAGAATAAATGGCCTGGCGAAGAAGTACAGTTATTCAAATCAATACTATTGATGAGAAAATGTAGACGCCCTAGTACTCTTCCTTGGGGGTCATCCGGTAGCACACACTCAAATGAAGAGTTTGTCTCGTTAGCAAATACAAATTGTCGACGGGTAGTGACCAAGATTTCAAATTTTTTAGCGTATTATTATCACGACCAAATATCTAAAATTTTGGAAGAAGTAATCGGTGTTAAATTTTGTAAAATGCTTTCTTAATATCTAGAAAGGCGCATTCGGTAAAAGAACTACGGTGAATAATACTATAGAGTTTGCGCGTGAACTGCAGTAGTTACGTCTCGCATGAAAATGTCTTAATGTTATGGTGAATGAAAGAAGAATTATATTCCAAGAAAGTCGCTATGTTACACCAAAATATGTGCTCAAGGGTCTCTCACTGAACGTTGGTGATTGACATGGGTCGATAGTTGAAAGGAAAATGTCTGTACCCTGGAAAAATGCTGCAACTACTTTCCTACTTTCCAGCGCGACGGCAGTTGACCGGTGTTTTATTTATTGTTGTAAAAAATTAGATACGATAATAAAACAACACTGCCTAATACTTTTAGACTGTTTTAAATATTACAGCCAATGCGAAAAGAGGAAGATGTTTTGATACTGTCAATTGTATTACAAATTCTATTGGGATCTATGAGCACAGGATACACGGCGATACAATCATAGGAGTGGAATTCTGAAGCAGCACAGGTTTAATTTCCGGGAAAAAGAAAAGGAAAAGGCATTGTTTAGTACACTAGCACACTCATGTTCCGGTATCGGCTCACTCTTTCAAATATTCAAGGATATTGGTGCAATCTCGTGTGGTTTTATTACGCTCCAAATTTTTATTGTTATTACGCAGTACGTCTCGCAGAGTGTTAGTAAGGAATGGCAGATGCGTATTCTTTAGCAGCTGAAAGGTACTGAAACCAACGCCATGTGCTGTCATATTTCTTGGCTAAACAGTTAAAGCGTTTTTTTCTGCTAGGCGCCTGCTATTGTGTTTATACCAAGGGGCCTTGGGGTTTTAGGAAAGTTTTGAAAAGGGATTAAAGTGGTTGCTGTGGTGTAATAGTTTATTTTTATTAATGGTTGAAATAAACTCGACAGTACTTTGATCAAATCTGTTTTAAATTTACTTATAAATACGGCTAGTTCCTGCTTTATTATAGATAAATCGGCCTTGCTCTAATGACTTCAGATTTTTATTCGCCTCGTAACCTTCTTTACAGGTAAATAAATCGAAAAATTTAGTAGGGCATGGTCGTTTCATTTTAGCATATGCACAATCTCAGAACATATGCCCTGACAAGTCGTGAACAATGAGTGTAGTATTGTAGCAGTGGTAGCTGTTATTCCAGAGGACTTTGAGTTAGAATAAGGTGCACACATAGGTAGAGAAATTGTGGGTGATTAGATAATGCTTGGCTTGGGAAAGAGGTTGCTGGCAACCAGTTGCTTCCTGGTAAATAAAGTCTCTAAAAAAAAAAACAGGAAATGAAAAATAGCGGGATTTACAGTACTGATGGCGTCATGAAGTTTCGTGACAATTGGGGCTGGGAGTTAGGTGGTGATAGCAGGCTCTTAGTACCATTCTATGATGGGACAGTTTCACTGATACCCATAGCAATTCCAACAATGAAGTTATGTTAAGAGGGAATGGTTCAAGCTGCGGTTTGACAGCAACTAAAACACCAGCACTACCCGCTGCGGTGGCTTAGTACCTAAGACGTTCTGGTGCTGAGCTCGAGGACGCGCGTTCGATTCCCGCAGCGGCGGCCGCTTTTTCTGATGAGGCGAAAAGAAAAACGCCCATGTGTACGAAATTTCGGCGCACGTTAAAGATCCCCAGGTGGTCGAAGTTAATCCGGAGCCTATCCTACGGCGCGCCTCATCGCCTTCGTTGCGCCGGCGCGTTAAACCTTACAATCAATCAAAACGCCACCACTTTGCCTCTCCTCCCTATTAAACAGAAAAAATTATACTCTAGACCACAGTAAAAAATTTCAGTATCACGGATGTTTCCATGGAGCCATGTTTTGCTCGAATGATAATATTAGCTGCGCAGGAGTGAATTGCCACGGAAATTTCTGTGCGCTTTCTCGTTAAGCTTGTGATAGTTGTGAACAGAACCGATGCTCCTGATAAAGAGGGCTGGTTGCACTGCCTCTAGTAGTTGTTAAGCAGATAACACGATCAGCTGGGACTAAGTGCTGGCTACTGAGACAGGTGTAGAATCTGCTGTTGAGGGCGAAGAAATGTGTTCCTTACCATTTATAGGGGTGGGATAGAAGGTGCGGCCGGAGGGAAATGACCTTCTCAACTACCTTGCCTGAAACAGTGCCGCAATAGTAGTGTTTGCCGTTTAGAAATATTTTTTTTTATTCTTATGTTTAAAGAAACGATTGTTAGGCTGGAATTTCGCAAATTCACTCAGGGTTTTAAGGACTTGACGCGTACCAAAGGATACGTTTTCTGACCTTCTGACATTATGCACGCTTAGCTTACTTGCTGAAAATACGCTTCCTCGCGTTTCGACATTCGCAAACTGTACAAATATTGGCCAGCACCATATCGATGACAACTGGCTCATGCGATAGGCACGCGAAACGTCTTGACCTGTCACCTCGCTATCAAAATGGGGATTTAAGAGGCTCAAATAATTTTTTTTTCTGTGTCATGCCAGGATTTTTTAGCATCAGCGACGCAATTAAACACCAGGTTATCGCTTCTTGCTCTGTGTTCGAGTTCGTCAAAACAAGATTGCGAAAGACTATTCTGGTTTGTATGTGATCGAAATCAATATTAGCAGGCCTCATGTCTTCCTAAATACCTTCTAATTTGGCACTTTTTTGTTCCATTGCGGTACGTCTGCTGTCAAACGTTGCCAGCGCAAATTCTACCTTCAGCGGGCTACTGGGAATTACCGCAATAGCTTCCTTCATTTCTTTATGGCATGCAGATATTTTGCTGATGGCTACTGCAACTCCTTGAGGATGCCGAGGATCTCGTTGTCTTGCGCATCAGCTTGAGCCCCTTCAGATATCTGAATTCGCGTTTTATTTGCATCACTAGATTAGTTTGCAACTGCGTTGGGACGGGATTGGCCTTACTATCGCCCGATATCAGCAACAAAAGAGCACTGTCCTAGCACTCTGAAAGTAGACCAAAGAACACTCATGGGCGCGGCACCAGCTGTAGACATTGGTTATGGCTTCTCTTAGCGTTGAGGGAAGTTAAGTTACCAACCTGAAGAAGGGGAAAACCACGTTCACTAGCCATTTTGGACCGATTGGTGCCACCGCGCACTGGCGAAGTCAATCAAATGCCGTTCATTTAAACCTAGCTGCGTAGATGCCGTCGATAAACAGGGGGTTTTCATTTTCGGGCGAGGGTTGTCTGTCCCCAAATGCGTTCGCTTGAAAGCGTCACGCAGTGGCAGATGGGGGGTGGGGGGGGGGGTGGGGCGGGCAGAACTGTAGCGTCAGGCTGAAGGCAAGGATGTCGACCACAATAAATCTGGAACAGCACGTGCGGTAGCCTAAATACGACAGGATGATCTGCAGAGGGGGCAAACGATGTTCATGAGTCATGGTGGACCCATTGCTGCCACCGTGCTCGCAATAACATATGCGAGGCGGGTTTTCAGTAAACTGTGGTTATTGCGACACAAAGTCAAGGGTGCTCCCGCACAAGCTAAATATTTAGCCGACACTTCACTCATTAAACCAAAACTTGAATACGATGGCTTGTTAAAACATCCCCAATCTAAAACAAGCATCCCTTGTATCTGGAGAATCCAAAGAAGACCCGTCCGTTGTATTTATGGCATGTATGGATGAACAGAATCCGTATCTGCCCTAATGAAAGAAGTGGTATCTCTACATTTATGTCCCGACATTATTCATTCTGGTCAAACTTTCTTTATCAATTAGGAAACCGGTGGCTCTCACTTCATTCTTTCCATTGCCTTAGTCTCCTGGCAACGCGGCGCGGATGTCATTTACATGCCCTTGTGTTAACTACATATTTCGCAAAGCTAATCTTTTCAAAATTTCATTTTTTCCACGCACGATCTTTGTGTGGAAGAAGTTAATCTCCGCTTCCCTACGGTAGACAGATTCTATTGATGCGCTTGTTTATTTTTTGATGTGATAATGATTTGTAGTGATCAGAAATGTTCAATTGCCTGTTTTACTGTTTTTTTAGGTACTATGTACCCCCTCCTTTTTTACCCGTTGTAATTATTTATGAGTGTGTGCTACATTATTCCTGTTTTTTTGCATTTGTCGCGCTTTATTGCCTGCGCCACTCCTGCTTTGGCTTCATGGCTGCGGTGCTTTGTAAATAAATACAAAAATATATAAAATATTGCCTCTACCATACTCTGATACCGAACAATCCTACACTGAATGCAGCATTGCCATAAAGCAATGCTAACGCAGAAACAACTGAGGAGGGCCCAAGAACCAAGCATAAACCCAGCGTGCAGCGCCAAGCACCCAGCGCAAGTATGAGCAGCCTACGCGCCCTTCCAGGTTATTTATGTAACATTACAATACTTCGCCGCTTTGCTAAGCCCTGACTGCTGAAACTCCTCTACTACGAAATACGCGATACCAACAATCGTACACTGCACGAAGCGACATTTCAATGAACAGCGCTAATGCAGGTGAAATAAATACCAAGGCCAGGAAAGCACGCATAGCCTATTCATGTATTGTACATGATATAACTATCGAGAAAGTCGCCCTTCTGGCATATTTATTGTCTCTGAAAATACTCTGCCGCTTTGCTAATCCACGGGTGCTTGAAGGCAGCTTCTCAAATACCCTAGAACAAAATCATCTAATACTGCTCGCAACGACATTGCAAACATGCCGAGAGAACGCGAAACGCATGAGAAAGAGGGCCCTAACAAAAGAGACACATAATTTTACGGTTTCATCACAGGAACAAGCAAGGTATGAATTCTACCAGAACATTATTTACCTCTCAAAATACTTATCCGCTTTGATAAGCTTAGAGTGCTTATCAGCTGCTGTGATCCCGGCGAAAGTAACAACAGTACTCTTCACGCGTTTAAATTTCGCCCTATCTGAGCAAGCGTAATATTTTCTCAAGATATCAGCGCAAAAATGAGAGAGCGCGCTCTTCCGATTAGGTACTACACTCACAAAATTCTTTTACATTGCAAAGCACTACGCGCTCGAAATGGGTAATGAGAAGCCCGCGTACACAGCAATCCTACACATCAAGCGACGAAATTTTAACCGAACACTGCAAACGCCTGAAAATAAACAGCGCCAGATTAGCAAGCACAATATACTCTGTTGGTGACATCAGGAGAATGAGGCAACACGCAGAATGGCGCGTCAAATATTATCCCAGCGATTACTAGGACCTGTTGCTTAGCATTGGGAGCTTGAACACGTCTATTGAAACAGTCGCGAGAACAACAATCGTGCACTTCACGCTACGACATTACCGCCAAGCAGCACAAACGCGGGAAAATAAAAACAATAAAGATGGCCCTAAAAGAACGCATAACATACTCTTAGGCAGTCAGCAATAGAATGAGCGAGGAAGGCGCCCTTACAGGGAAATTATTATCCCTCACTGTGCTCCGCCGCATAGCTAGGCTTTAGGCGCCTGAATACGGCTACTAAGAAATAAGCAAATAGAAAAGTCGTACGCATCACCTCATCACATTGCAGCCAAGCATCACAAAATACCGCGAAATTAGGAGCCGACAAAAGCAAGTAGAACTTTTTCAAGTACCAATTGCAGGAAGTACCGAGAAACGCCGGCTTTTGAATTAATATTGTCATGCACAATACTCCACCGCTTAGCAAATTTCAAGACGCGTTACGTTTGCTACACAGACATACGCGAACACAACACACTCGTGCACTGGAAGGTACGACATTGCAGCCAAGAACCGCGAACGCAGGAAAATGATGAAGAGGGCCGTAAAAGCAAGAATAACGTACCCTCAGGAGGTCATTGCTGTGACAGGCGTGGAATGCGCACTTGCGGGTTAAACATTTTTAAGTACCGTACTCCGCCAAAGTGCTGAGGTCAAAGCGTTAGAACTACTTTTGTAAAACCTGCGACAGCAACAATCCTTCAATGCACGCTAAGACATTGCCCGAAACTGCGGAAACACGAAAAAATAAAGTGGCCCAAAAAGGCAGAATAATGTATTCTCAAGAAGCGCGGAAATAAACAGGAACTCCTAGTGCTAGGTTAAATAGTACACCTCCCAATACACTGCCTTTATGCGGTGCTCCATTCGCTTGAACACGGTGCTGATAAACCCGCGAACACGACAATAGTAGACGGCACACGACGACTTTGCCGCAAATCAGCGTTGTTTGAAAATATGTAACAGGGCACAAGAGGCAAGCTAAAGTTCCCAAAGGGAGTGACCTAGAGAATAAGCGAAGAGCACGCCCTTTTTGCTTAATTATCCCTCAGAATTCTCCGCCGCGTTGCTGAGCTTTAGGCGCTTGAACAAGTCGAACAAAACCGTCGCAAAACACTCATTCAATACGTGCGGCGATATTGGAGCTGAGCATTCCAAAGGCGGCAGTATAAAGAGGGCCCCAGTAGAAAGCATGACATACTCTCATGCTCTCCGCGAGAAAATGTTCAAGGAAGGAACTCTTCTGGATCATTAATATACCTTAAAATGCACAGCCGCTTTGCTAATGTCCTCGTGCCTAAACTGCAATACTCTAAATCCTGCCCCCACAACAATAGGGCACAACACACCACGTCATTCCAGACAAGACGTCAGCCATTATTATAGAGAAAAGGGCCGCAAAAGCAAGCCTATAATATTCTCACGCAGTTAACGCTCGCAAATGAAGCAAAGTCGCCCTTCTGTGTTGAATACAACTACCCGCAATACTTAATATGGCCATGTGACTATGCTGCGCCAATTTGTTTAGCCTTTGTTGCTTGAACTACGTGTCTCATAAACCCGCGAACACAACGACCGTAAAATAGACGTGGATATTTTGCAACCAATCATCGCAAAAGGCCCGGAAATAAAAAAGAGGGCGCCAACAGCAACCCGAACTTTCTCTCTGGCCGTCAGTGCGGGAATGATGGAGGAGAGCACATTTCCGGTGTAAATATATTCCCTCACAATTGTCCGCCACGAAATTGTCTGCTTCAGGAAATAAAAAAATGGCTATTCATTATTACGCGAACAAAACGGTCGTATATTTCACGCGAAGATACTGTAACCAAGCTGCCGAAATATAACAAAATAGCCAAGGCCTGAAATTCAAGTATATTACACTCTCATCAAGTTAGCACAAGAATGAGGGAAGAACGCGCCCCTCGGGTTAAGTATTAGCACCTAGAAGTTTCAGACGGGTTGCTAAGCTCTAATAGCTTGAACTGTTATTGTGAGAAACACAGGAACAACAACAATCACACACTGCAGACGACTTTGCGGTCAGACATTGCAAACATAAACCACTCCCGCCAGTCAGAGGGAGAATTTGCAAACAACGCACCTTCGATGACAATACTCAGTTGTGTTGTAATCTACACTGTAAACGCAAACTAGCCGGAAATGGAGTTTTAATCAAGTAATGTGCCCTGCAAAGTACCTATGGCGAAAAATGTACTAACTAGGCATGATCTAAAAAAGCGGACGAACCTCCATGGTAGTACTGTTGCCCATCCATGTAGCAAAAGAGAGAATTTAGAACGACTTAACACCATTTGTGAGATGGCGTTCGGTTCCTTGTAAACTACCACGTCCACAATAAACTCCCCATCAAAGGTAATCATCTCAAGCGGGCGGTCGCCATGTTAGGCTTGTGTTGTTTCCGTCTATCAGCACTTCAACCGTGGCCTAATGCTAATTAGAACGAGTAAGCAGGACGCGATGGTCGCATGCAGCTACAAAACCGATACCGTAAGTATACCCGTATAGATGCTTTAACCAGCGCGATCATAGGCAGACAGCGCGGCCGTGTTGCTTCAATCTGTTTATTTTGGCGATAGGTGTTGTCCAAATCTGCTGCTAACGAAGAGACATTTCTCGCCGTTGCAAACAATTGCAATGTTCATCTGCTTCGCTTGCTTGCGCATACATAGACGATTTAAATTCTCGTGCCAGCGCGCCAACGCACCCGAATGCAGCTACTCAACTTGCCCTGGCGGCATGCACACTTGCTGCCCGGATGTAAAGAACCTCTGTGCGTCTGTGCTCTCAACGCAGGGCGGCTGGTGACTCGGTGCGGCCGGAGCTTCAAGCTTCGCCTTGGGCCGTCGTTTTTGCTTATTTGTGAAGGACTAGTAGCGCCATTTGGAGGAAAGATTTTCATGTGCCCCTGTCATACGAGGAACGGCCGCAAACAGCACTTGGATACGGCGACAGCTGTGGACAGCTCGCTGGTAAGTGGTCTGTCATACGTCGATGCGTTTGTCAAACGTTTGGATAGGGTTAACAGCGAAGTACCCGGGTACCCGTGCCGCTAACAGCACGTACACGCACGGGCAAAGAAAAAAGCGCACACTCGTGTTCTTTCACTTGTTTTTGTGTTTTCGGGTATGCATTCGCATTCTTTTGTAGGCCGGTTTGTTACAAGGCATTCGAGATAAAATCGTTTGTCGCGAGCGGCGTCGTTTCAAAGCAACGTGACGGTTACTTCGTGCTGGCGAAAATCAGCGCAGTGTACGCAAGCTGGAAGGAAGGTAGAGAGATCGGGAAAGAGGGCGCTAATATATAAAACAAAACATAATGCAAGACCAGAAATGGAACGCAACCCGCCTGTGTTTCTCCTAACTTTAGGACAGAGCCGCACACGGGTACATTGTCATAAACTCGAGCGTACGACGTCTAAGAGTACCGTATATATTTTTCATTTTTCAACGTGACCTGAGTCGCGTATCTTCTCATTGCCGCACATGCAGACCTGATTGTGTCCCTGTGTTTGAGCGCACAGCCATCCTTTTCCGACATAAGAACCAGCAAACGCGAGAAATTGTAGAAGCCAGCCACATCAGAAAAGCTGGTTCCGAATGTATCAGTCATCCCTCTATCGCCCTGCTTAATCGAGAAGTCGCATATTTAGACGCACATTGAGCGCTATTTCGGTGCCTCTTCTGGGCATGCGTTTTGAGCGTGGGAGGGGGGTCTTAATCCATATATAATGCGGTTATCTTTGCTGATTTTTCGCCTTTAGTGCGCCTCAAAGTTCGTTTTGTGGTTTTGTTGTTACGGTTTTTTAGTATTTTCGGCTGAGTGCGCCGAGAACTGTGACGCATTGGGGGCGCGGCAATTGGGCGCTTGGGCATTTAAAGCTTTGAATTGTGCAATAATAAACTAGTTGCGAGTCTGCGCTTGTGCCGTCTTCATGTGTTCTTGTCCTCGTTAATTTGCGCGCAGTTTGTTTTTCGAGATGCATCATTACCAACTCGCCCAACTCTCAACCCTTTTACAGATCCTATACTCCGTAAAAATGAGTTGCCTGTCCTTTTAGGTACGGCAAAATCTCGCGCAGCGCATCATTCTGCCAGGTGTCACATTGTCTGCTGATAAGCATTTTAGCTTCGCCCCTCTCATCATCATTCACTTCGTGGAGATGGCGGGATTTTCTTTCATAGCTTGTTGTCACTACAGTAATTAATAGCAGAATCAGTCCTACAAATCACAGAAACCGTTCGTTTCACGTTGAAAATACTCACAGTAACACACTTTGCACCACACGGAGGAACAATCGGTTGCAGTGATGAGGCATAAGGGTAACTTGTTGTTAAAGGGTCATTGAAGACAACCAGCAAGTTGGTTTCAAACGGAAGTCGGACCTCCGCATAGCCATTTCAGCATTGATTTAGTGCCAAGATGCCTTAAGTGCTGAGAAATCGCTGTTCAAATGCTCATCAAACGTGACGCAAACACGACTGCAGTCGCTGTTTGCATCAGGATACACCGGAAGCAAGTGAAGCAGCGGTGATTAATAGCAGTATACAAGCAACTGAATACAACATTACCACCACGTACCAAGTTTGGCAGTTTGGTCGGTTCGGTCAAATCGCTCATGCTTCCCCAAACTCCCTGTCATTTGCCGTTCGAGACACTAAGCAAAATGTTTCTCCATTGGACCCGGGATCAGTATTTACCCTTCACTGAAGAAAAACATTGGCCTTTTGAGGCTCCGCAATTGTTGGCGTCGAACGATTTTTTCGTGCGTAGCTCGCATGCTCCCTTGGAAAGCGGTACTGCCACCCCAAGTATGGACGAGTAGCACCATCCAGCGGCAGCCAAGAAAGAAGTTGCGCGCGTCAGGTCATTTAAGCCCTTCCGGTGAAACCGTGTTTTTGCTAGTTTCAACCTTATTTTAAAAAAGCCAGGTGTAAGAGGGATATAATAGTGTTCTCCGTGAGCTAATCTATCAACCTAGAGAGACTTGCATTTTAAGATTTTAACTTCACTGTCATTTAAAGTTCTGCTCGAGTAAATTGAGCGGAAGTAATATATTTTTATTGCTGCAAAAGCCACCATGGTTTATGTACTGGCACTTGGTTTTATGAAGCCTTTGCATTCCTAATTTAAGTACTGGAATTCGAAGGCAACCTAGCTAAACAATTTCATTACTGTACCGAATTATTAAGTTCAATTAACCATAGTGTCTGTTTTGAATTTTACACGTGGCGCCTTTTTTTTCTTTTTTGCTTTTTCAGGCAGATGTTCCTTTGACTCCCTGCCTGTATTCCGTGAACGGGGAAGTTAGCCTCCGCATCGATGGCCAGAGTGTCTTGACTGCATCATCTTTACTGGGAGTACTGTGTAGTCTGTTTGCATCGTTCTGGGTTTTCAACATTCAATATCTCAAGAAGGCACACAGAGCTCTAACGTTTGTGGAACATGCCTTTTTCGACCTTGCCAGCACCAAACCACGTGTGAAGGATTGAGAACTAATTAACTTTTATCGCATCAATATTCCTCACTAATATTTTATTTGTTTTCAATCCTGTAATCATTGGATAGTAGTCTAAAAGAATTGCGTATTATGTTTCTGACTTTTTCTTTTTTTCTTTTTTCTTTTTTTACTAACAGGGTATTTGATCGGCCCTTCTGTGTGCTGATAATACAGCTATCTTTTAGTGAAGCAATATTATTAACGAACTAATTTAACTTGAAACAATTATCTAAATAATGTTGGCAACAGGTCTAAATGAATCAACTAAAAATTATCCGAAAAACACGAATTACATGGCTTTTTCTTCTCACTCTAAAGAAGCTGTCGCGATACCACCCATTCTGTTCTATATCCTTGCAATTAACCCCTCAGACTCGGTCACTTTTCTTGGCGCATTTGTGTCTTTATCAAACCGCACTGGTATTTTCCGCAGCATATTTCTCGTTCTTTATATTATTCATTTAACCATAGTCATCTCATTGTTGTCTGTCTCCTACATCATTTATCTCTTGTGCCTTTACCATCTACAAAATGCTCGTTACCTTTCAATATCAAATTGTTACACAGCTGTCGCTCATTTCACACACCAATTGAAAAAATTTTTTGTTGTAAACCACTGAAACCATTTTTTTTCACTTTGTGTACTGAGTACTGATGCGTACTGATAAGTACTCACGCGTTATCAATCCTCTAGTATTATATAATGATGTCACTTACCATGCCGTTGTGTTTGTGCCTGTATGTTTTTCGCATATTTCCAGTTCTTGTAGTAATATTGTTTCTACAGTTTGTTCAACTAGCACACAGCTCGCTCATTTCATCACCACCAACTGAATTTTTTTTTTGTTGTTGTTGTAAACCACTGCAACATTTTTTTCACTTTGTGTACTGAGTACTGATGCGTACTGATAAGTTCTGATAAGTACTGACGCGTTCTCGATCCGCTAGTATTATATAATTATTTCACTTACCATGCGGTTGTGTTTGCGCCTATCTTTGTTTTTCGCGTATTTCCAGTTCTTGTAGTAATATTAATTCTACGGTTTGTTCAACTAGCATTGTATTGCTGTCTTCCATTCCTAACTGGCGTGTTATTTAGCAATGTACCATTTGTGCTTTCTTATAGGAGGTCGCCCTAAGTTTTTATTTCGGAACCTCCTTGTGTACACCATGTACCATGTAAACTTGTATGCGAAAGTTCGTTTGAAATAAACCTGAAACCGAGAAAAACCGTGTGAAATCAGTACTCCCGCAGGGAACTAGAAACTCTCCCTTGTGGCCTTGAAAAAACTCCTTTCGGAAGGCCTACAGAACCGCCCCAACTTTCGCAAAACTCCATTCAAAAGAAATATATGCTTCCCTTGAACCTCCTAAAAACTCCCCTCGCGAGGCCTACAAAACGTAAAACTCCATGCAAAAGAAGTAAATGCTTCCCTTGAACCTCCTAAAAACGCCCCTAAAATAACATAAGTACTTCCCAAGGGAGCCATAATAGGCTCCTATTCAACCGCCTAAAAAGTCCATAAACATCACTTAAAAACGCCTTCAGGAAGTAAAGAATACTTCATTTTGATCTCCTTAAATTCTCCCAAACATTTCTTAACACTCCCTAACAACCTCCTTTCTATCACCTAAAAACGCCCTGTTTTGAGGAGGTAAACAAAACCTCCCTGTTCCATGTAGTAAAAAAACTCCCACAAGGAGGATCACTAGAGGACAGGCGAAAAAGAACCTCTAGGGGGTATATGGGAGGAAAAAAAGTAGAGAATGCTAAGTTAGTTGAAGCCGCCAAAACGAAAGTGAAAACAAAAATCGCAGCTTTTTTTGCAACGTGGGCAGTTAAGGCGGAAAGTAGCTTTATCATTTGCAATAAATGGATTATTTGGTATGGTAATGGCTACTGTACTGTTCGTTTCAGCATACGCGGATGGCGGTGTTGGTGAGGGGGGGGGGGGGGGGGGCTCCCGCGGATTGCGAACTCGTAACAATAAACTAGCTATAGGCGGGTTAGGCTATATTGAACTATTGGATATATCGAACTAATCGCCGTGCATATTGCAGTTCGCTATAAACGGGTTTCACTGTAGAACAGAATGGTGGTATCGCGACAGCTTCTTTAGAGTGAGAACAAAAAGCCATGAAATTCGTGTTTTTTGGATAATTTTTAGTCGATTCATTTCGCACCAGTTGGCAATATTATTTAAATAATGGTTTCAAGTTCAATTAGTTTGTTAATATTATTGCTTCACTGAAAGATAGCTGTATTATCAGCATACAAAACGGCCCATCAAATATCCCCTTTTCAGTAAAAAAAGAAAAAAGAAAAAGTCAGAAATATAATACGGAATTCTTTTTGACTACTATCCAATGATTACAGGATTGAAAACAAATATTAGTGAGCGATATTGATGCGATAAAAGTTAATTAGTTCTAAATCCTTCACACGTGGTTTGGTGCAGGCAAGGTCCAAAAAGCCATGTTCCACAAACGTTAGAGCTCTGTGTGCCTTCTTGGGATATTGAATGTTGAAAACCCAGACCGATGCAAACAGACTACACAGTCCTCCAAGTAAAGGTGATGCAGTCAAGACACGCTAGCCATCGATGTGCAGGCTAACTTCCCCGTTCACGGAATGCAGGCGGGGAGTCAGAGGAACATCTGCCTGAAAAAGCAAAAAAAGAAAAAAATGCCCCACACGTAAAATTCAAAACAGACACTATGGTTAAATGAACTTAATAATTCGGTACAGTAATAAAATTGTAAGGCCAGGTTCCCTGCGAATTCTAGTACCTAAATAAGCTTGATAAAACCAAGTGCCAGTACATTAACCGTCGTGGCTTTTGCAGCAATAAAAAAGATATTACTTCCGCACAATATACTCGAGCACAACTTTAAATGACAGTGAAGATAAAATGCAAGTCTCTGCAGGTTGAAATATTAGTTTTTGTTTTTGACTGAAAAACACTTTGGTATTGCATGATTTTGTTAACTGCTGTTTCTTGCTTTAAAGGGACACTGAAGTGAATTTGTCAAGCTCCCGTTTTTGCTTGCACTCAGTAGACTGGCTCAAATTAGCATACTTTTCATCGTTTATCCGGTTGACAAATTGGTAATTATTTTACAAAGCGCGAAAGAAGAAAAACTACCATGCGCGGTTTGCGGCGGCCGCACCAACTAAAGCTGTGACGTTGGGAGGAGCGGGCACCATGATTGGACGATGCCCAAGGTGAGCAACCAAACAAGTTTCGGTTTCGGTTCTGTAAAACACAACCGGTGGTGTTGTTGGATGGGCATTCTCAATAACTCAGTAATCATCGTACCGCGCTTCTGCCATGTTGTCAGCTGTAAAAATGCATAAAGATAAGCCTCCCAGGACGGCTTGGAATCGTAGCATTCACTAGCCGAGACCTACGCAGTGCATGAACGCCCTCCGGGTACCCGCAGACGCCCAAATGTCATGCGCTTTTCCCCCATATTTGGAGCTTGCCTCCCTCATGCCTGTATCGTAAAAAGCGTGTTCGCACCAGGCCAAGGGTCTGTTCATTCTGGCCTGTGCCCACTGCCTGCAAGCAGTCGGTGCTTATGGCAACAGCACGCCAACGAGAACTCGCTAGCGCGCCAGTGCCAGCCTGCGCGCGTTTTGTGAACTAGTTCGTGGAGCCATGAACGTTGCGGCCCAAAAAAAGGTGAACTCAATATAGAAAACATCGGCGAAAAACGAAAAAGTTAACTTACAAAAAAAAGCACGTACCCGCGGGGATTCGAACTCGTGACTTGCAAAACACTTGCGGTGACATACCTAGCGCCCCAGACCACTCGGCCACGGGGCGGGGTCCGCTGGCCTAGCTAATATAGGGTATATATTGTACAACCAGTTTACACTTTTATTTAGTTTTGGCATTTCAAGTAGCTTAGGTGACTATTTGTTGTATTGCGCTCGTGCAGTAAGCGTCGCCCGAGTTTCCACAATAGCTCACGTCTAGCAATTGCATTTCGTATACGGAAAAGCGTTCGCAGATGCGTAGTCGTGCTGCTGACCGCTGTGCTTGTTCGCCCAGCGCAAAAAGTGCTTCCCGCACCCTAGTTTTACGCTGTACGGTAAAAATATCAGTTGATTTTATTTCCTTAGTACCTATATTGACTTCGCTGACTCTTCTCCCGCCTTCAAGAGGCCTTATATTTTCCTACTGGCTTACCAGCCAGCGAAGCGTCGCATGTGCGCTTGTGTGAAGCGACCTTGACTTGGAGCTAGATACAGTGTACAAACTAACCAAGTACAGAAAGGCACATTCTTCCATTCACAAACGTGTCCTGGCTTCGCTTCAACTGAGGGAACGAATTGCGACGACCCGTCGGCGGCCGGCGGACGAAACGCTGGGCCGACTGACTCTGTCTGAAGGCCGGGGAGCCGTGCAGTAGCGCAGCCAATTGCGAGTTCGGCTCCTCGCGACGTCACACGAAAACGCCGCAGAAAATGGGCGAGCGTAAAGAGAGGAAGACAGCATTTTTGAATTAATTTTTCTACTGAATAAAATCGCGTAAACGCGCCCAGGGTGGTCGAAACATGGCCTGGGGACTCCGGACTACAATTTGCGCAAGTAATCCCGCAATGTTTACATATCACTTCAGTGTCCCTTTAAGATGCCAGCTTGCATCTATTCAAGTGAGTGGGCACACAGTTAAAGATGCAAACCCTTACACTGCCTCTCCCCTACCATGGTGGCTCACTTTCATAGAAAAAGTGCAGCTTTTGCGAGCTGGACGGCTGTTGCAAGCCGTGGCAATACTCACTTCTGCTGGAGTGGCTAACTTGGTTTCCGAATTCAGCCTTGCCTTGTACAGCACAGCCTATCCTGCCTTAAGATCTATGAAGTCATTCAACTCGATCATGTATCAGGATCTGCAGGAGAAAATCGTGTCAGCAAATAATGAATTCATGCCGGACAGGCATCCACTGTTTCAGTTATACTTGCAGATACCTCCACCTATTTCCCTCTGGTGTTACATCCAAAGCTAATTTGTTACGGCTTGTCTCATCAAGTATGGTCATCTGTCATAATACAGCTAGTCATACAGGAAAGTCCTTCACTGGGTCAGAAAACACTTTCTTTTTTACAGTGGTAATAAACTAGGCGACTCAGTCATCCGTATTCTGACACCTTAATATTCTGTGTCACCGAGCTGACAAGCATGATTGGTGCATAAGGTCATTTGTAGCCGCAACCGTTACTACAGCCTTGTTAGCTAACGTAAACCTCGTTCATTGCACCAAATTACTTGTGATTACATGGCAACAAAAAGAAAACAGCTGAAATGGAAACGCTATTCTCGCAAACTTACCAACGCTGCATGCCACACACACCTGCCTTAGTTAATTTACCGTGATTGTAGAAGTTTCCGTCACGCAAAACCACAGTGCACTTTTTGGAGCTGCAAGCTCCGTGTCAAAATCGAGTGTCAGATGAATCGAGTAATTTTTGTGTATGGTCTTACTATTGATTATGACAAAGTTATTACCAACAAAAGAAGAGTGTGTGCATTGTTCTTCTAAAAAAATGATATCCTTTTTTATGCCCGGCAGACTTGTGTCATGCTACGGCAAACTCGGTTCTCTTCCATAAGGGCATGAATTTGTGTTTTTAATTACGTGGCCTTAGCTGGCGACTGACGGGCCCCGATTGTATACAGACCCCTCATTATCATCCGAAAGGGAATAAAAACATTTCGCTTTCGAACCACGTCGCCGTCGTGGTCCACACTATATGCATTTAATCGTTCGATAGGCTCATAGCATCTTTTACGCATGTCACCGTTTCCTTAATAGGGTACGCTGTTAGATGTGAAGAGTCGACTCAAGCGAGCAAGCAACCCCACCGAATCTACAGGGCACAGTTTTCGAAGGGGGTGGCCGTCTGATCTGCGGCTTTCGCCGACCAGAGCGCTAAGAATGAGTCAGAGCCTTGAACGAAAACAACACAAAGACATATTTGGACAGGCAAGCCATCAGGAGCGTTAACAAATAGATATTACAAAGTAGAGCAGTTAACTAAAAAGCACATGAGCAGTTCGATGCATATGAGAGACAGAGTCCCACAATATTCACCGACCGGGCCCGACGATGCACCGCTGTCGGAGGCGATTCGGCTACCTGAGTAACCGTCACGTTGCTTTGAAACGACGCCGCGCGCGACAAACGATTTCATCTCGAATGCCCTGTTACAAACCGGCCTACAAAAGAATGCGAATGAATACTTGAAAAGCCACAAACAAGTACAATAAAACGAGTGTGCGCTTTTTTCTTTGCCGGTGCATGTACGTGCTGTGTGCGGCACGGGTACTTCGCAGTTAACCCTATCCAAACGTTTGACAAACGCATCGACTGATGACAGACCACTTACCAGCGAGCTGTCCACAGCTGTCGCCGTATCCAAATGTTGTTAGCGGCCGTTCGTCGTGTGACAGGGGCACATAAAAATCTTTCCACAAAATGGCACTACTAGTCCTTCTCAAATAAAAAAAAATGATGGCCCAAGGCGAGGCGCTTGAAGCTCCGGCCGCACCAAGTCACCGGCCGCGCTGCATTGATAGCACGGAGGTTGTTTACATCCGGGCAGCAAGTCGTGCCGCCAGGGCAAGTTGAGTCGCTGCAGTCGGGTGCGTTGGCGCGCTGGCACGAGAATTTAAATTGTCTATATATGCGCAAGCAAGCGAAGCAGATGAACATTGCAATTGTTTGCAACGGCGAGAACTGTCTCTTCGTTAGCAGCAGAGTTTGACAACACCTACCGCCAAAATAAACAGATTGAAACAACACGGCCGCGCTGTCTGCTTGTGATCGCGCTGGCTGAAGCATCTATACGGGTATACGTACGGTATCGGTTTTGTAGCTGCATGCAACCGTCGCGTCCTGCTTTCTCGTTCTAATTAGCATTAGTCCACGGTTGAAGTGCTGACACACGGAAACAACACAAGACTAACATGGCGACCGCCCGCTTGAGATGATTACCCCAGATGGGGAGTTTATTGTGGACGTGGTTGTATACAAGGAACCGAACGCCATCTGACAAATGGTGTTAAGTCGTTCTAAATCCTCCCTTTTGCTACACGGATGGGCAACGGTACTACCATGGAGGTTCGTCCACTTTTTTAGACCATGCCTAGGGAGTACATTTTTTGCTATAAGTACTTTTCAGGGCACATTACTTGATTAAAACTCCATTTCCGGCTAGTTTGCGTTTACAGTGCACAACAAGCTCAAATGACAATGAAGCTAACGACATCAATGCACATCCCCCCACGCACTCGTCAGGCACGCAAGTGTGCTAAATGTGTATGTTTATGAAGGAAAGCCAGTTCTTTAGAACTCCAAGATATGGGGTCGAACTGACGCAGTCACCTAACCGCTGCATTTCCGCTATCTCTACGATCTCTCTCGCGTGCGCTGATCCGCGTCTCGAAAAATGACGGAGCACGCATCATCGTTTGCTCGCACTTGTTGCACTTTCGGCAATGAATAGCCGAATTGCAATCTTTGCTTTCCGTGCATTGTTGCGATGTTCCCGTAGGCGACTGTTGAGGCGCCGTCCAGTCTGCCAAACGTATGCTTTTTTGCAAGTCAGCGGCAGCTTGTACACCACCTCTTCCGTGAAGCCCACATACTGGTTTTCGTGATTGACGAGGCAACTGCTTTTTTCCTTCCAGACAGGGCACGTTTGGCAGCAGAGCCTACATAGTTTATCAGGGGCCTACATGACCACTTTTACACCAGCCTTTCCACCAATCCTTTTAAGGTTGTGCGATATGCGATGCATATACGGGATGACAGCTACATTCTTGTCCTTTTGGGCCACCTCTTGCGGCCCTGACTGCGACTTCTTTTCCCCCATCTGAATCGAAATGGCCACTGCTACAATCATGCTCTCAGGATATCCTGCTGATGTAAGGCAACAGTTTTGAGCATCAAAAGTAGCGTTCATGAGGTGTTTGCACGATTTCTCCAGCGCGTCAGTAAGACACATGTTGGCGATGGTTCTCGTCCCGAGTTTAGTGGGCGCGGACTTAAACGGCAATAACGGTTTCGACCAACGGCGTTCGTACAACCAACACATATGTGAAGTAGACAATTTCAGAAAAAGATCCAAAAACTTGAGGCTGTCTTGTTGGGGAACCTCTTGAGTGAGTTCAAGAGGGCTCAGGCATTCCTTAAAAATTCCCAGTGTACTGGCCTCGCCCACAGGGAAGGCTTCCGCACTACTCTCCATCAACACTAAGAAGTCATCGACATATCTACACTTTTATGACTTCTGTGTCCTTCTCTCTGTCTGCGAGAATCTTCTCCATGTGAGACATGGCGAGGTTACTCAGTAGGGGAACAACGCAGGACCCAATACGTACTCCTTTCATTTGTATGTATACACCTTCGTTCCATTGAACATATGTTGAATTGAAGCAGAATTCCAACAAATTCAAAAACCCTTGAACAGCGACACCACATTCACTCGAAAATCGTTCATGACAAAACCAAAAATAGCATCTTCAATGCTTGATAACATCAGATGCTGTGGGCGGGAGTAATATAGGTATTTTACGTCCACAGAAAAGGCTCTAAAACACTATTCTGACTTTTGTGCCAAAAAGCCTACCAGTTGCTCGGAACTTACAGTTTCAAAAGGATTATCTCTTTTCAGCAATCCGAGGTTCTGCTGCAAGAATCACGCTATACACTTCTGCCAGTTGTGTCTATCATATACAACCCGAAAGGGTGCACCGACCTTGTGAGTCTTGACGCTCTGCAGCCGATAGTATGTGGCATTCGACCCTCTTCGGGCTTCGAATTGGTCATCCCAAGACCCCAGCAGCTTCCAGTAACTCTTTCTTCACCGATGGCGACATCACCCTTCCGCAGTATATGCGTTCCGCTAAGCTTCGGACCAAAGCGTGCCGTGCAGCCAAAGGCTTCTGCTCCGAACCTCCTGTCCTTTGTACGATGTGTGTCAAGCTTGGCGCCGGACAACGAGAAGGGAAGGTGTGTGTCAGAAGGTGTAGATGTGCGTTTCGCTGTGGTCTTCCGAAAGTGTGGTTACCCGTAAAGAAGGTTGCGACATACCTAAAAGAGAACAACCTGTGCGTGGTACAAGCGGACAAGGAGGGTGGTTTGGGGTGTTCCCTCACACCAGGTTCTTCTCTAAAGCAGAAGACGCAATTTCTTCAGTATGTCAAACCTGTCCGCGTGTAGCTTTGGCAAAGGTAAAAAAGACGCCAATAAGCTTTGCGACAATCTTAATCTGGATAGGTTAGCGAAGCAGATCGAGTGTAGCGCTAAGGCGGGCCTAGAAATGTTTTTCAGCGTCAAGAGTCATAAGGTCGGAGCGCCCTTTCCGGTTATTGTATCTGAAAGACACACCTGGCAGAAACGTATAGCGGGATTCTTGCAGCATAACCTCGAATTGCTGAAAATAGATGATCTTTTCTAAACTAGAGGTTCCGAGCATCTGGCAGACTTTTTTTGCACAAAATTCAGAAAAGTGCTTTAGAGCCTTTCCTGTGGATGTGAAAGACCTATATTAGTCCCTCCCTCAAGATCTGATGATATCCAGCGTTGAAGATGCCATTTTTGGGTTTGGTCCTGTACGGTTTTCGAGTACATATGGTGTCTCGGTTCAAGGTTTTTCAGATTTGTTAGAATTCTGCTTCAATTCAACATATGTTCAATGGAACGAGGGTGTATACATACAAAAGAAAGGATTATGTATTGGGTCCTGCGTTGCTCCGCCACTGAGTAACCTCGTCATGCCTCACTTGGACAGGATTCTCACAGACAGATTGAAGGACACATGAGTCAAAAGTATTTCGATTTGTCGATGACTTCTTAGTGTTGATGGAGAGTAGTGGGGAAGCCTTCCTTGTGGGCGTGGCCAGTACACTGGGGATTTTTGGGATTTTTAAGGAATGCCTGTGCCCTCTCCAGTTCACTCACGAGGTTCCTCAACAGGACTGCCTGAAGTTTTTGGATCTTTGTCTGAAATTCTCTACTTCGCATGTGTGTTGGTTTTACGAACCGCGTTGCCAGAAACCGTTATTGCCGTTTAAGACCACGCTTACAAAACTCGTGATAAGGGGCATCGCCAGCACGTGTCTTACTAACGCGCTGAAGAAATTGTGCAAACACCTCATGAACTCTAGTTTTGATGCTCAAATCTGTCACCTTACATAAGCAGGATATCCTGAGAGCAAGATTGTAGAAGTTGCCAATAAGATTCAGATAGGGGAAAAAAAGTCGCAGTCACACCGGCAAGATGTGGCCCAAAAGGACAAGAATGTAGCCGTCATCCCATATATGCTTCGCATATCTCACAACCTTAAAATAATTGGTGGAAACGATGGCGTCAAAGTTGTCATGTCGGCCCCTGATAAACTGTCGAGGCTCTGCAGCCAAACGCTCCCTGTCCGGAAGAAAAAAAGCAGATGCCTCGTCCATCCCCGAAACCTGTACGTGAGCTGCACGGAAGGGGTGGTCTACAAGTTGCCGCTGACTTGCAAAAAAGCATACGTCGGGCAGACTGGACGGTGCCTCAACACTCGCCTATGGCAACATTGCAACAAGGTACGGAAAGGCAAAGATAGCAAATTGGGTATTCATTGCCTAAAGTACTACAGAAATCCGCGAAGACAACAATCGTACACTGCACGCGACTATATTGCAACCATGCATTGTAAAACTAGGAAAATAAAGAGCAACAAAGGAGGCATAACGTACTCTCACGCAGTTATCGTGGCAATGAGCAATTAACGCGCCTTTCCGCGTTATATTTTACCAATCACCCTACTCATCTGCTTTGCTATGTTCTATCGTATAAAATGGGGTACTGAGAAACGCACCAACCCATGAAATGCCCATTACACGCGATGACTAAGGCGCTAAGAACCTAAAACTGGAGCAAATAGCGACTGCATCGAAGAAAACGTATTATACTATCACAGTGTCGGCGAGGGAGTAAGTCAAGAACGTGGCCTTTCGGTTTCTATATTTTTGCTCAGAATACTCCACCGCGTTGCTCATCTTTAGGTGCTGGAACACGGCTACTGAAAAACCTGAAATTGTACAGTCGCACAGGGCACGCGAAAACATTGCCACCAAGCCTGGCAACATGCCGGATAATTTAGAGAGGGACGCAAAAGAAAGGGTAACTATTTCCCAGGCAGTCAGCCTGCGATTGAACGACCAACGCCCAGTTCTGCGATAGTTATTGTCCTTCACAATACTCTGACATATTGCAAATACCTAGGCACTTGTAATCAGCTACTGAGGAATTTTAGAATAATTCAATGGGGCACTGGATGCGTCGACATTACGGTAAGGCATCGCAAATGCGGGAAAGCATCGGGCCCCAAAACCAAGCATACCTCACTCCGAAAGGTCATCGTGGGGATGAACGAAGAAGCCCCGTTTCCAATATTATCCTTCACAATACCCCGCCATATTGCAAAGATCAAGTCACTTTGACTGGGCTACTGAGAAATATCAGAACACTACAACTGTGCACTCGGCGCGACGATGCTTCACTGAGGCTTCCCAAAATCGGTAAAATTGGTGGTCATAAAAGCAAGCATAACATACTCTCAGGCACTCAGCGGGGTAAGGAGCAAAGGCGCGCTCGTGCGGGTTAATTGTTATCCCTTACAATACTCCACAGCGTTGCTAAGCATTTGTTGCTTGAATTGGGCTACAAACAAGCCGCCAAACACAACAATCTTATACTGCACGCGACGATATTGCAACGAAGTGTCGAAAACGCAGGAAAATAAAAAAGAGGGCCTAAAAAGAAGCATTTTAACGACAAGTCAGTGAGCCACGCATTGTTCGAGAGAGAGAGAGTAAATTTAATAAAGAAAAAGAGCCAAGTGGCCGGTTTCCTCTGTCCAGGACCCCGTTGGAGCGTCCAGCCGTCTCAGCCCGGTGAATCAGCCGAAGCTGTTTTTCGGCGCTCGAGCTGGCCAGTTCTCCTTCCCACTGCTCAACCGAGGCGTTAGAAATCGCGGAAACTGAGGGGTTCAGCTGGCACTGCCACAGCATATGGTATAGAGTGCAAGGTGCCTAGCGGAATCCACACTGCGGGTCTTATTGCGTAGGCCAGATAAAGTGCACCTTGGTAGGATGGGGAAAGGTGTTCGTTTGCAGGAGACGCCAGTAGCGCTCCTCTTTCTTGCTGAGAGAGGGGTGTGCAGGGGGAAGTGTAAGCCGGGCTGGAAGCCTGTAGTATTGCGTCACCTCCTGGAATGATGTCAAGGGGATGGCCGTCTCTAGCCAACTCTCTCGCGGCGCTCGGCTGGTTAGACCTCGAGCAGTCTCGTGGGCAAAGACATTGCTACGGAGAGAAGTGCGAGCGGTGTCTCTACAACGGATACCCATTTCTTTGGAGGGTTCTGGCTCAAGATCTTGATTGCGGTGTGTGAGATGCGGCCTTGGAGGTAGCTCCTACACGCTGACTGAGAATCCGTGATGAGGAACGTGCCATTCAGTGTGTTATGATATTATCCCTCAGACTACTCTGCCGCGTACTAAGCTTTATGCGATTGGACACGGCTACTGAAGTGCCCACGAACACAATAATCCTACCGTAGACGTGACATTGCCAAAACCTCGCAAACGTGGGGAAAGAAAGAGGAGGGCCCTAAAAGCAATCACAATATAATCAAAGGCAGTGTGTACCAGAGGTAGGTAGTTATGTAGGTATGTGGGTAGGTAGGAAGCTAGGCAGATAGGGAGGGAGGCAGGGTGGAAGGCAGGCCACACGCAGGCAGCCAGGCAGGCAATCACGCAGTCAGTCAGGCAGCCATGGAGACAGGCAAGCAGGAAGGCAGGTCGGTAGTTAATAGGTAGGTAGGTAGGTGGGTAGTAGTCGGTAGGTTGGTCGGTAGGTAGCGAGGTACGTAGTAGGTAGTAGGTACGTAGGTAGGTACGTAGGTAGGTAGGTAGGTACGTAGGTAGGCAGGTAGGTAGGTAGGTACGCAGGTAGGTATAGTAGGTAGGTAGGTAGGTAGGAAAAAAAGGTAGGTAGGCAGGTAGGCAAGTAGCCAGGTAGGCAGGTAGGCAGGTAGGTAGGTAGGTAGGTAGCTAGGCAGGTAGGTAGGTAGGTATGTAGGTACTAGGCAGCCGGCGGTAGGCAGGTGGTCGGTAGGTAGGTATAGGTAGGTAGGTATAGGTAGGTGGGTAGTACGTAGGTAGGTTTTTCAATGGGTAGGTAGGTAGGTAGTAGGTAGGTGCGTAGGTGGGTAGGTATGTAGTAGGTAGGCAGTTAGGTAGGTAGGTAGGCAGGTGGGTTGGTAGGTGGGTAGGTAGGTGGGTAGGTAGGTGTGTAGGTAGGTGGGTAGAAAGGTAAGTAGGTAGGTGTAGGTAGGCAGGCAGGCAGCAGTGAGCGAAGAACGGGGCACTAGCGAATAATTATTACTCTTGGCCATACTCCGCCTTGTTTCTGAGCTTTTGGGCGAATCAACTAGGGTACTAATAAACCATCGAACGCAACATTTGTACAGCGCAGACGATGATATGCAACGAAGCATCACGGAATCCCGGAAAATAAAGAAGTACCAAATGCAGAGCAGCAGCATCTGTGCAAGCAGCAGCATCGGTGCAAGAAGGCCACTAGCAACTGTGCGCTTTTGAATACGCAGGGCATACAGCTTCAAAGCCAGCGCACCACGTGAACCACTGTGACGATCAAGTGCATGAGGCTGCGTTGTCTCAGCCAACGCTTGTCCAACGCTGACATAACCCTGCCCCACGCCACGGACCATTATCTGCAAGCCGGCCTGCCGCAACCTGGCGCTGCGGGCTGCAGCATATAAGTGCCGGCGATTTGCGCAGTGCTTCACTTGGCAGCAGCACCTGTGCAAGATGGCCACTCCGTACCTGTGCGCTTTTGAATCCGCAGGTTAGTGTTTAGTTGTCCTTTGTGTTTTTTCTCGTTATTGTTTCCGCACAATTGCTGCTGCTAAGATTTCTACGTTGCATTTGTGGTGAAGACTACTAACGCAGATTTGGCACGCGAGGTTGACTTGCTTCGTCAGGAGGTGGAAGAAATGAAAAAGAGCCTTAGTATGTTTAACAAAATTTGTGAAGCCACGAAAACAGAACATACTCGTCTAACCTCGGAAAACAAAGCACTGAAAAAAGACAATCAGCAACTATCGAAAAGACTTGGCGACACAGAGCAATACTCACATGTCAATAGCATTGACATCAAAGGAGTCCAGTGTACCAAAACTTATGACGCACTGCAATCTTGCAAGCAATCGGGGACAAAATCGGGTTCCGTGTCACAAGTGCTGACATCGATGTTCACCGCGTACCGGCTAAGGAAGGGCAAAATATAATAGCTCGGTTTTGCTCTTGTGCTAAGAAGGCAGACTTCGCGGCCAAAGCTCGAAAAGCCAGCTTGACGACAACGGCACTCGGCTTTCCTGAGACGGAAGAAAAGAATGGTTTTGTGAACGAGCACCTCACGCCCGAAAACAAGCGTTTATTCACTCTGGCGCTCGCTTTGAAAAAGGAACACAAATGGAAATTCCTCTGGACCTCTCTCTGCCCTATCAAGGCAAGAAAGGACGTGGACAGAAGAGTGCATGTAATCACCAGCGTGCAGGACCTGAGCTTCATAAACCCGAGCCACTCTTAAGTCGTTCCTTCACTTTATTGCCCGCAGCCTTTAAAACATTTCGACGACATCATCGACTTCTTCCCAACTGTAGATCATTGTTTCTCTGTAGTGTGTTTTTCAGAACCACGGCTAATTCCCACCGATGCAGTTTTATACGGTATCCACCATTACAATTCTGAAGTTAGTGTCCGCGAAAACAGTCGCTATGGCGGATCTGCAATATTCATCCTTGAAAACACTGAGATATTTGTCGCAAGGACATTTCTTTCCAATGCGCTAACGTCGAATCTGTGTAGTTAGAATTCTATCAATCCTTTCTTGAAATAAATAACCAAAGTACAATAGTCGGCACAATATATAGATCACTATCGTCCAACTACAGCGATTTGTGCTTACAACTACAAACGATTTTAAATAAGCTAAGCAGTGAAAACAAAAACATTTTGCTATTTGGTGATTACAATATTGATACCACCGATCCAACTAGTTGTGGTTGTTCTAGCTATGTAAACTGCTACGCAGGTTATGGTCTTGAGTCACTTATAACGGTACCCACAAGATGTTCGCTAACCGGCTCACAACATACAATAACCACTTACTGTCTAATTTACAACCAAATATTTTGCAGGTGTTGTTAGTGTTTCAATAACTTATCATTATCCTACATTTCTACTTTCGAAGTCGATCAGATCATAGCAGACGCACAAGCACGTTAAGCATTCTTTCGATAACGGGAAGTTTATAGAGGGTATTGCGAACACTGAATGGCATCCCGTTCTTTCCGAGTATAATCCAATCATTGCCTTGGAACATTTCACTTATCTAATA
This sequence comes from Haemaphysalis longicornis, assembly GCA_013339765.2. Classification (NCBI taxonomy): domain Eukaryota; kingdom Metazoa; phylum Arthropoda; class Arachnida; order Ixodida; family Ixodidae; genus Haemaphysalis; species Haemaphysalis longicornis. Next base: position 60,057 of record JABSTR010003408.1, on the reverse strand, counting down.
CAAAGTTCGTACAAAGTTGCAACTTCTACCACACATACCACGCGCTCGTACTGTGCACCAAGGAATCCATGGATAACCCAGGCCATTTTACGTAGTATAATAAAGGACACAACCTGCATAACAAATAAAAGCGCCAACCCTTCAACACAACCCTCAGGACACGTTTTACTAATTATTCTAGCATGCCTAACAAACTCCTAAAAGAGGCGAAGAAGGCTTATTTCGAAAAAGAAATCCTAAAATGTCAAGGTGATACTAGGAATACTTGGTAACTAATCAAAACTTTTCTTAATCAGCCTACATGACAGCACTCTGTATCAAAAATTACTACACAGGCCGGTACGCTGACTGATGCAACTGACATCATCAATGAATTTAATCGATGTTTTACTGGTACTGACGTAGGGTCCTCATCAGCTTCTGATGCAGCATATACTGGCCCCTTTTCACTCGCAGACTCGTTTTACCTTTTCCCAACTGGCGCGCAGGAAGTTATCACTACTATTTTAAGCCTAAAAACGACGGGGCCCGGAGTTGATGGAATAGACCCCTAAAAATAAAGCTTGTAGCCCATTATATGGCACCCTCTTTAACTCACATCGTAAAATTTGTATTTAAATTTGGCATATTTTCAGAGGCCCAGAAGATCGGTAGGGTAACTCCAGTCTTCAAAAGAGAAAACCCTAAAACCGTCTTCAACTAGTCGTCCTGTTTGTGTACTGCCGTTTTTTAGTAAGATAATCGAAAAATTAATTGTAACTCGGTTGTTTAGGTATCTCAATAAATTTAACATTCTAACACCGCATCAGTGTGGCTTCCGCCCAGGATATTCTACTGAGCTAGCTTTAATATCTCTTACCGACAATATAAAACGCAGAATTGATGCAGGTGACAATGTTGGAGCAGTGTTCATTGATTTCACAAAAAAGCGTTCGATACCATTTGTCATTAAACTATGCCGAAAACTTTAAAATATTGGAATCCGTGGTCGGACCTTATCATTACTGCGAAGGTACTTAGCTAACCAAAGTGAAGTCGTCAAACAAAATGATTCCCTTTCGCAACCACTCAGTGTTAATAAAGGTGTCCCTCAAGGTTCTATTCTGCGCCCAATAATATTTTTAATATACATAAACGACCTTCCAGAATGTCTACGTTTCAGTAATTGTTTGCTATATGCTGATGATACAACCATCTATGCCATCTATGCCAAACGTAATAGTTGATGAATTAAATCATGATCTAAGCAATCTATCACACTGGTGCGCAGAAAACAAACTTTGCATAAACCCTACGAAGACCCACTTTGTAATCTTTCACTCAAAGCTGCACAAAATTGAACTAAAATCGCAGTTACTGTTACAAAACCATCTCATTCATCCCTTATCAGACGTAATGTTCCTAGGCGTGCTGCTAAACCAGCACCTAAAGTTCAATGTGCACACTGAACTGTTATCTAATAAAATCGGATTTGAGCTACGGGTACTTATCAAATCACGTCACTATTTTCCGCGTTACATTATGGTCTCTCTTTATCAGGCTTTCATTCACTGCCAGTTGCACTACTGCGTGTCGACATAGGGTAACACATACGCCACTCATCTTGCGCATGTGCAATACTTACAAACCAAAGCGTTCCGGCTCATTATGTTTAGTCCTTTCATGGCTCACGCGAAACCCATTTTCGAAGGTTAAATATTTTGTCCCTGATAAATAATTTTCAGCAAAAAGTAACCAGAATGATTTGCCGTGCTCCGTGCCCAGGAATATATTTATTGACAGCCTAACAGCCATTCTTCTCCTTAATCACAACAACACGCGGTTTTCCGAAAATAAGTATGTTTTACTACCCAAAGTAAAAAAAAAGTATTTGTCAATTTACGGCTTACTTCGTCAGCATTTCACTATAGAACCGCCTCCCTTACCATATAAAATCCTCTCGCACGTCAACACAGTTCAGTTGAAGGGTGAAGCAATATTTCATTACACTCTTATTACAGACGGATGGATAAATTCACAGGATTCCTCAAATATCATGCTTTCTAAGTTTCTGGGTGATTCGTCATTGAATCATTATGTTTGTTTATACGCAGTTTTTTCTCCCCAGCTTAGAGTTGACAGTTAACTTCTGAATTATGCTCTGGGTATGCTGATGACTGTATTGTTCGAAATTTTATGATGTATATTATTCTTGTACAATGTCCAAACTAATTTGTCTATGAAGTGTTTTTTCGTAGTAATCAGGTTGCTTAATTTATTAATATATAATTGTCGCTGCTTTCAAATGTAACAATGTTTGATATGTTCATGTAACAGTTCTTACAACGACCTCCTTCTGTATTGCATTTGAACAATAAACAAAATAAAAACGCCCGAAAAAAACTCTCATGGACTTATCGGAGGAATTGCAAATGAACGCAAACTTACGGGTTAAATATATTTCAGGGTACTATACTGGGACTATACTGCGCCATTTTGTTTAACTTTCAATGCTGTAACTCGGCTACTGAGGAACTTTCGAACACCGTAATCGCACTCTACACGTGACGACGTTGGAACCTAGCGGTTCACATGCCGGTATATGAAGAAGAAAGCCCAGAGAAAGCATAACGATGCCACGATTTGGCCCGCATTTGTGAACGTGGGAAGGTAGCGCTACCCTCCAGCCGAATGACAAACCGTAGCATGCTGGTGGGAACGGTGACTTGCCGAGAGTGGCTGTGCTCGTGGGTGTTTATTCGCAAGCCATGCACAATGTTTCCTACCAAGCTTGGTGGAGCCGCTTAACTTGGCGGCCAAGGAATATTAGGGTCGGGTGGCGCCACACACTTGTCACACCTCTCACCCCAAAGTTGGTTTTTCCAACACTAACACAAAACAGCACCCGTCACCCCAGCAAGTAACGGTTCCGCGTAATCAGCAGTCTTTAACTCCGCCCGAGCACAGGTGTCGAAGCAGGTGTGGCAGCATCGAGTGCTGCCTGCGTCTCTCTGTCAACTTTCGTCGGCCTTGCAGGTGGCACTGGACTTGCAAACGGCACCACATTGGCGCGAGTAGCACCAGCCCCTGGTGATGTGCTGGCAGCAGGTGGTGTAACTATTTGCTCTGCTTCATGCTGGCTTCCCGAACGGGCAGCTGAGGTTGTCAGGCGAGGCCTCACGTGGTCAGCATGCCCGTGAAACGTGGATCCGCGTCCGACATGGTGACGACGTGGTGACGTGGTGACGAGGAGAGACCATGTGCCCGGCGGACCAGGGTGGACTAGGTCGGACGTTTCTGGCGAACACCAGACCCCCAGACTCCGGCGAAGGCCCAATACGGAAACCTCGGTCAGCGGCCGGTTTCTGATTCAGCTGCTTCAGGGGCGCTGTGGACCGGAGGTCGGGATGTACCACGTCCAACGGTGTCTTCACCATCCGGCACAACAGGAGCTCGCACGGGGCACGGCCTGTGGCGTCGTAGAATGTGGTCGGGAACTACAACAGGACCCTGGCGACCTGCGTCCGGAACTCATCAGCCTTGCTTTTCTTGCGCTTGTCTTCACCGTTTGCATCCCCCGCTCGGCCGCACCATTTGATGCTGGGTGGTACGGCGGAACCGCCACCAGGTGATTCCGCTCTTCGTCAGCCAGGCCAGGAACTCTCGGCTGTCGAAAGCGGGACCGTTGTCGGACACGATGACGTCCGGCAACCTCTGGGCTGCGAAGACTTGCCGCAGCGCTGCAACGGTTGCTCCTGCCGATGGAGTGGTGACTGGTAGTACCTCCACCCATTTGGAAAAGCGCCCACCACCCCCAGGAAGTAGTAGCCTTTGAAGGGGCCCCCGAAATCCACGTGTAGGCGGGACCAGGATCTCTCCGGTAACGGCCAGGGGGTGATGTCCACATCGCGCGAGGCTCACAGGTTCTCCTGGCAGACGTGGCAGCTCTGCACAATGCTAGCAATGTACTGGGTAAGGCCAGGCCAACGAACGTTTGACCAGACCACCAACATGGTTTTCTCCACGCCTTGATGACCCGCGTGCGGACCCTGCAGGACGCTCGACCGCCGGCTCAGTGGAATCACCATCGTTGAACCCAACAGCAGGCAGCCCTGCTGCAGGCTCAGCTCGGCGGCCTTGTGGCTGTACGTCCGCTCCACGAACTCCTACCCTCGGTACACTGCCTTGATCACCTGCGACAGGATAGGGTCCCGGCTGGTCGCCTGTGACACTGCCGATCTGGACAGCACATTTGGGTAAGCGTGATTGAGCATGAACACTTCTGCAGGGTCAGAAGACACCGCAGGCACCTCCGGAAGGGGTAGCTGTAGGCCGCGATATTCAAGGCCCAGCGCTACACTCGAGGTGATGCCATAACAGGAACCGCCTTCTCAGGCCCTGCAGTCCCAGCAGTGACTTGTGGTCCGTGACCTCTTCAAACTTCCGGCTCCACAGGTACTGGTGGAAGCGCTCGACCCCGAACATGAGGGCCAGGCCTTCCTTGTCCAGCTGGCTGTACCGCTGCTCTGCAGATAAAGCCGATGGAACGCAGACAATGCAGGGCGTTCCTGGTCATTCTTCTCCCGGTGGGCCAGGACCGTGCAGCGCCGCATCTTGCGGTCATGGCAACAGGCTTGGCCGGATCGAAATGCTCTGGCACCGGAGCCCTGCTGATAAGCTCCTTACTGCGCTGGAAGGCCAAGTCTTGTTCCTTCTCCAGGCCCACTGCTGTCCATCTCGAAGCAGAAGGTGGAGCGGCTGTAGATGTGACGACAGGTTCGGCAGGAAGCTCCTGTAGAAATTGGTAAAGCCGACGATGCTCTGCAGCTCCTTCTTGTTCCGGGCTTGGGCGCCTTGAGCATAGCCTCAAGTTTGCGAGGTGGCAGCGCCATGGCCTGTCTGGGAAATGGCGTGGCCTAGGTACTCAACGCTAGGGGCCAAGAACATTCATTTTTCATGCTTGAACTTCAGCCCGGCATCCTTAAATCGTGCCAAGACGTTGTGCAGGATCTGCAGGTGGGCCTCGTAGTCTGTACCAAGTCACCAGGATGTCGTCCATATATACGGCCACGTGCCTTATGCCACTGAACAGGTTGTCCATCTCCCTCTAGAAAATGGCAGGTGCTTAGGCCACGCAAGTGGTAAGTGCGTGTACTGGAAGATTCCCAATGTTGTCGATATTGGTGACGTACTTCCGGTACAATTTTGGGAGCACCAGCTGGTGTTAACCATCTCTCAGGTCGAGTTGCGTGAACCTTTGTCCCCTGGACAACGCCGACCAGATATCTTCAATGAGGGGCAGCGGGTAAGGTAGCGACGGGGTTGATGGTGACCTTGAAGTCTCCGCAGATCCTTCACACTGCCATCTTGCTTGAGGGCTGGCCTGACGATGGGAGTGGCCCACTCTGATGACTTGACGCGCACAAGGATGTCCTCTCGCTGTAACCGTTGCAGCTCCTGGCTGACCCCATCCTTTAAGACAAATGGCAGCGGGCTCGGCTTGAAAAACCGGGGCCGGGCTCCCTCTAGTACATGTATGTTCACCATCGTTATATCAAATGTGCCCACCCTGGGCGGGAACAGGGCCTTGAACTTGGTCAGGAGGCCTGGGACGTCTTTCACCACTTGTACTTCTTCCTGGTACTCCGGCAGCCGCACGCCCAAAGGCCTGGATCTAGTTCTGGCCCAGCAGCGTCGGTGGTGACCCTTGGACAAATATAGGGGCACGGTGGCGTCCCTGTTGCCAACGGAAACGCCGACCTGGGCTTTAACGTGGACCTGGGCGAGCTGTTCGGAGTAGCTGCTCTAGTTAGTAGTACTCTAGAGAAGGTACGCTTGAAGACTTTCCCGGCCATGACCAACACGCTGGCCCCTGTGTCCCGCTATATATAAATGGGACTGCCGCAGACTTCTACAGTGAGTATATATACTATGGCACAGACGACTGAAGTAAGTCCGTGTGCTACATGTCATAAATTTGAGGGTGTTGGGCCACGACGTGAAGCCTAGTCGCTGCTCCCGAAGCTGCTGCCACACGCCCTTGCGGCCTACTCTTGCGCCGACTCCTTTGGCCGTGGTGGTGCGGGAAGCACGTGCATGCCCCCGGCTGCTGCTCCTTTCCATTCGCCATCCCCCCTCGGCACGCCGAGCAATGTGCCCAAGTTCTTCCACACGCGAAGCACTCCGCCTTCGCGAACTGGCACTGTGAGGGGGGGACGTCACCACCTTAATGACTGCGCCTGCCATGCTGTGTCACCATATTGTTCACCAACGCTTCTGTCGTCGGTGAGCCGGCTGCACCTGTAATCTCGCATCCTTAGCCGCATCATCCATCGCCAGCGCTGGCTTCACGGCGTCGTCCAGCGAGGGGTCGGGAAGCTCCAGGAGTCGCGTATGCATGGCGGGGTCGTTGATGCCAAAGACGAAACGGTTACGGACAGCGATTGGAAGTGGTCCCCGGAGGCGCAGCCGCTCACCAACGCTCGCAACGCTGTGACGAACTTCCCGCGAGTCTCTCCGTCTCGGCGGCTACAGTCGTTGAAGCGGAAGCGCTCCATTAACGTGGACAGGGCCGGGCTGAAGTGCGGGCGTAGGGTCGAAAGCAGCTCACCCAGCGACTTGTCATGCAGCGTGGCCGGCTTGAGAGGACTTCGAACAGGAGAGCGAAGGCACGGGTCCCGCAGCTGGCAAGAAAAATGTCGCGCTGTTTTGCCTGGGGTGTGTCGTTCGCCCAGAAAAACACGCCGACTTGTTCCTCGTAGACCGGCCAAGCGGACCCTTCACCCCCGAACGGCTCTAGCCTCTTGTTCACCAGCATGGAGTAATGGCGGCCGACTTTGGGGCGGGCGGTCTCGGTGGTGTCGGTGGCTTCGGTCGGTCCGCAGGCTTCTTCCTCGTCGCCAGTGTCACGATTTCGCCCGCATTCATAGACGTTGGGACGGTTCGTGGTACCCTCCAGCCGAGTGACGACCCGCAGCGTGCTGGTGGTGACTGTGACTGACCGAGAGCGGCTGTGCTCGTCGGTGTTTATTTGTCAGCCGTGCACAATGTTTCTTACCGAGCCTGGTGGAGCCACTGAAATTAGCGGCCAACGAATATTCGGGTCGGATAGACAGAGTAACTCTGCGTTGTTATGCAACTGCTACTTCTTGCGTTGCGATGCAACTGCTCGTTCTTGCGTTGTGATGCAACTGCTTGTGATTCCCTGCGTTGTGATGCTACTGCTTGTTCCAGATTTTGAACAGCATGCATGTTCTCTAAAGGTCACTAATGCGCCATGTTGTTTCGCCTTGTGCGCCCCCCCCCCCCGGAAAAGTTTGATTCTGTACACGACACCGACATACATTACATGCAAGGTAATCGTGCACGTGTTTTTCGCCCTACAGAGCGTTTCTGTCTCGGTCATTCACCGTGAAGCGCACACCCCGAAGCTTACATGCTGCAGAAAAACCAGACGTACTCCAACATTTAGTAGCCACAGATACATATACGAGACTTCGTGAGGTCAGCATACGGAATAATTGTGGTGTCACAAGGGGTTCTTTAGTTTGGTAATTGCTATATAAGCTATTGCGCGCCTGAAAGACAAGCACTTTTTTGAGATTATACGATTATGCTCTAGACCTTTTGGTACTGAACTGAATATAATCTTATGGGCCCACGTGATTAGAAAGCATATAAATCAAAATCAGAGGTTAGGTTCAGCTGTTTATTCAGAAGGTGGGCTCTATTACCATGCAGCAGAACCAATCTGATGCGCACAAGGGCGTAGGGACAAAACGCCAACACAAAGAACCCCATCGTGGAACACCAATTATCCTTATGCTCATGAGGTCTGGCAGGAATTAAAAAACTTGTTGACCATGTTTGTGAGTGTCGGGTTTTCTCTGCACCAACTGTTTTAAGGCTTGCACCACATTATGATGACTCGAAATGAGAGTCATGTGGAGCAAGTAGTACGATAGTTGTTACAATAAATGCAATGTCGGAGTTTTGATCGAAATAGATTAGTCGTGCCGCTCGTACTACATCAGCCAAGTGGGGTAGGGAATCAATGATCATTTAGAGAACCTATGTACTGCTTGTAATTTGGCAATATTACCTCTCCTTTTTTCTTCAATAGGTCGCAACGGCTTGCCGACAGGTGATGAAATTGTCATTTTAAGGCTATACCGAGGTGATGTGCACAAGATATTCTTTACCTTTTAGTCATTCACTTAATGGGGGAAAGTATGTCCGGTCGCCACACTTACCTCTATTGGAAATGTACATTGTGTATCTAAACCACGTATCCCTGTTTGCTCTTTGTTTTTTTCTGCATTATTGATTTTACTAGAATGCGTTACTATTTACACTTTTTCTGCACTCAACTTTCAGTTGCGCTCCACATTCCATGTTGTCTCCATTTTCTTTCTTCTTACGTGCTTTTTTCTCTCTCTAAACAACCTGTTTGGGTTACATAACAACAAACAATGCCACAGACAGAGGATAATGCAGCAAAATGAGCTTTGAACTTGCAATTAAGACTTTCAGCTGAACGCAGTGCCTTTTTGTGGCGTACATCCAGCAAGCAAAGAAACAAAAGAAAACATTGGTCCCGTATGATTCTACGCAATGTGTACAGCAGCACTTAGGAGGATTGCTGGTCGAAGGAAAAAATAATTTCCAATCAGGGTTGTGTGACACATGCAAGCATTCTTTATATCCTAAGATAACATCTAACAATGATCAAGTAGCGAAATTCCCTAAAAACACATAATAATGCAACACGACCAATTGAAGGCTAGAGGAGTTAGTTTAGCAGCAAGAAACGCGATTACTATTTAGCAAGAGAGAGCAAGGGCCTGCTTACACCTTCATCGCTAAATCTGTGAATTTGTGCTGCCTCCAAGGCTTGTCGCACTGGTTGGTTGCCATGCCTGCCGCACCAATCAAAAAGCAGAGTGCAGCCATAACTAGTGTGACGTATAGCCAGGTGGTTGCACTCTGCTGTCAACAAGTTATTTTGTTGCTCCTTGAATTTGACGTAGAGGCATCTGCCCGTTTGCCCAAAGTAGTGTTTGCCGCAAGACAGTGGTGCAGAGTTCACCACTCCATGTGCGCACGGCATGAAAGGGTGGCAGTGCTTTGTTTCACAATCAGCAGCTTTTTGGGGTCCTGCTTTCACCGCTCTGCCTAGCCTGGAAGTCTCTCATGGACTGAAAATACCAACCTGGCATCAGAGTCGTGTGCGATCTTTTCAGGTTATGCATCAGCCCGTGCCTATGGCACAACCACAGTTCATTTTCCGTTGGGAGGTTTCTGTTCCTTAACTTCTTTTCTAGCTGTTTTAACTCGGAGCACGTATTCTGCTATGGCTGACGGCCTACGCAACAGGCTGACGGCATATGCAAAAAAGCTACTCTGTGCACTCAAGTTTTGAACTTGAGGCAGTGCACTAAAAGCAGAACTTGTGCAGTGCGTTTGGAAAGCATCCCCTCACCAGAGCCCTCTTCACAAGCTTTGAGTTGAGGGTGCTGAGCCATATGGCAGCAACCATTTTTCTGTGCGTGGTTCTTGTCACCAGCATACATGTCCGAACATCAAGGTTACTTCAAATCTAGATACTTGATGCATGACTCTTCTGAAACCTTACGTGTTAAAACGAGTGGTCCCAAACATTCCTGAAACACAATGAGATCTTCCATGTGCACAACTTTAAAATTTGCCTCATTGCTACTGTTAAGCATTACAAGGTAGTCATCTACATACAAAAATATTTTAGCCAATTTGGTGCCCTACAGCTGTGTATGCCTAGGCTAGCAAAGAACAAGAGGCAGAGTACAGCATCTACTGACGACCCTGTAGTGACCGGGTGGCCGATGTGTGGCACCACCGTTGCTTCAGCCAAAAGCGCTGCCCGTGGCGAACCGCTCGTCAGTGGAAGGCTGGTGGCGGTCAGCGCAGCTACTTATGCATTGCTTCCTGTTGTTCTGCTGCGGTGATGCTTGTAAAGCGTAATAACCATGAAGAATTTTTCAGATCTGGAAATCTTGAAAGTAGAGGCGACCTCTACGTGCATACCATGTGTTTGATTTACGCCCGTTCTCAGTACTAACAAATATCAAATGACGCTCAATGCGTCAAGCTCGAAGTCACGTTGGAAGTGTAATTCTATTCCTTCGTGCACATTTTTCATGCTTGCATCCAGCTTGGCGCACCGAGGAATATATTGCAGCAAATGCTCTTTAAAGCCGGTGCGTGCAGCCGGTCTAGGAATTTTGCGGCGCTGTCCTAGCAGCTGATGACGAAACGGCGTCGTGCACAAGCGAAAGAGCAGTCGGGGGCTGCCTTCTAAGGTTTACCACAAAACATAAATGGTGATGAACGACGATTTCTTGCTTCATTAGCTACAGTAAAAACGTGTTTAATTCCACAGAAGCACGTTTAGTACAGTCGTTGGGAATAGTTTACAGAATAAATACTGCATGATTGTAAAATGTTATTGCCTGTCGTGGAAAAGCATTAATTTGTAAGCCTTGTAATGATTACGCGCTTGTTGGTTAATGATTTTTCAAAAACCAACGCCTGCGTGTATGAATGACGATGAACAGGACGGCACCAAAAACCTTCCCTCAGTTTCACAATTGAATATTGCGGTCGAACGTTGCAAGCTCCCACCTTCGCTTGAACATTCATGCACTCTTCCGTCTAACGACGGTGATGGTTTATTTTAAAGGTTTCTGATGCGGGTTTTGCTGATTGCCTTCTAGATTTAAAATTGAATAGTTTAGCTTTGCATTTCTACAGCACACCGTTTATTGTTTTATTCTCAGCGCCTTTCTCTTTGACAGTTTGCCATTCTATTTTACACAAAAAAAGCTTCGTCGCCATTAAACGTATGGCTGGATGATTTTGCTGTTTCATTTTGCACTTCTATCACCTGTCTCGAAATCGTAACTGCTAATAGTGTGCAGCAAATGCGTCTGTGCCGGAGGACTTGGGGGATGCACCCCTGTTTGTTGCAACTAGTCGCGCCTTTTTGGTTTCTTCACAAGACATGACACAATTTCTTTTAGTTACTCGCCAAGATGGCCAGCATACCCAATAGCATCCAGGACTAAGGAAGCCTCCCAACGGGCGGGTGCCCTACTACCAGCACCTGGTCTCCAATAGAGTTTATTCAACATCATCACCATCGGCCAAGAATACTTAAGAATAAATTACATGGGTTGAAGTTAACTGTGCAACATTTTTTATGTATCCGTGCAGCCATTATTCCACGCAGGGGTTGAAATGGGAACTGGAGTGGGGATGGTTTGTTGCTTGGGCTGTTGGGTGTTTGAAGAACTTTGACTCTTGATAAAATGACCACTACAAACGGGGGAGTTTCGCTTCCGCTCCCAGGCTGCCGTGCTGTCACTCAAGAAATCTGAAGACACAAAGCTCAGTTACAGAAAGAAAGTATAAACTGCCGCCATGTTTCCACAGCCACACGGTAATAGATACCGTACGTAAGTGCCTTTGTCTTCAAAGCACACATTTCGAGGTATTCTACCGTTAAGGTTGCATGTAAACCATAGTCTTTTAAAGCAGTGAGGATAATTTAAATTTGTAGAAATAAATGCTACTGATAGCTTTATTTCTACTCAGCGCGGAGCCAGGCGCAGAGCGCTGCAAATAGCGCTCATGTCAATGTAGCCTGTTAATAACCTTAAAAGCGCCTAATTTTACATAACCTTTATTGCATATAGTAGAAATTAATGTTTGTAATAGTAGGTTTATTCGTACTGAGATCAGGTGGAGCCAAGCATAGATTACTGCAAAAAGTGCTCACATCATTGTAGCCCATACATAATTTTAGAAGCGTCTGACAAGTGTACGTCGCCATTATCGCATGTAAGAACCAAACAAACCTGTCTAGACTTCGTTTCCCCGCACATATCTGCTTACAAAACCACCAAAACATTGAAAGCACCGGACAAAACGCGGTAAAAACAACGAAAGGCTGCATAGTCCAATGGATCGAATCATTCCACAGATGAGGGGAGCGACGAGTGGCGGCGCCACCAATCCTGATGCGCGGTGTTTAAAGGGACTGCGCAGCTGGACGGGTGGTATCGCGACAGCATGCATTGTTGCAATTTTAACGAATGCACAGATATTCGTTCTTATTTTTATCTTTCATAAAGCCAATACTTTGTTCAGAGTTTTCTCTATAAAGCGGTAATTTACTTCCAAAGAATTTACCTTCACCTACAAATGCTTTAATATCTTCTCCTGCCAAGAAGGCGGTCATAAACAATGACGTGCAATGTACAGACTACTTTATCTGTCTTCACGCTGAAAAATATTCTCAAGCTTAAGCCCTTCTTTTATTTGGCTTCTTTATGTAGCCAATCGATATTTAACTTCTTGCAGTCTTTTTGCTTCTGCCTTTACCTATTTTGACAATAATGTCGCCTCAGCACTCAAAGCTTGAACCTACAGCATCACTTGCCTTTTGTTTCAGCACGCTCGTGCGAACGAGATTTCGGCGCACTTTCAAGATACCCTGGTAGTCAAAATTAGTCTACATCACTCCACTATAGCGCACCTCATCGCCTGCCCTGTGCTGGCGCACTCAACCCTAAAGCCCATCCAGTGCCAGAATAAAACTTTGGGGCCCGAGCAACTGCGTCCTTGGTGCCCTGATGATGATGATGATGATGATGATGGCAATGATGATGACAATAATTCCGCCTAATTATGCATAAATTTTCGAAGCCCGTGCTATGATATTTGATAAGTGATAAATGATACATAATTTTACGGTTTCTGAATTTCCGAATTCGGAAATAATTCCTTGGCTTGCTGTCAAGCATTATATAACGAATTTTAGGAGGCGTAAAAGTTTGTATCGTTTGATTGCCGCTCCATCGCAAATTTACAATTAATCGAAGGGCTTGCCGGCCTGCCCCCGTCGTAGTACAGACGAGTACTTTCATACAAGAAGGGCTTTTTATTAAGCTTTTAAGGTTTCAGTTTTATACGCATAAAAATCAACTGGACGTATGTATTGTCGCAAGTCACAACCATTCAAGTTTTTTTTCAGGAAATCCGGAGTCGATCACGAACCAATTTGCCCGGCTCTGGCTGATTTGGCTGGGGGCTCAGCATGGAGATGGTGTTGAAATTTTCGGAGATCATGGCCGCAGTGACGAATTCGAGCTGTTAATAAGATGACGAGAAGTAAAGAATTTATATACGACTATATAGGTTAACAAAGCTCACTACACGAGTAATAAAAGAAAAACTTCAAAACTGCAGTTAGACCCCAGCTCCAAGGGCATGAACACCCCTTGTGTGCCCCTAGCTCCCACTGAAATTTCTCGTACGGTCCGAGTGTACACAATTCACTGGAGCGACAATGGCCAGGACTCTTTTTTCCCGCGTAATTCCGACAGATTGCCCGTAACGCAGACGCGTTCTTAACCTCTCTGCGTCGTTGCGCTAAACTTGCATCTCTTGAACTTCGCTAGAAGGTTCGCCTCCTAAAGTTTTTTGATCGGCTGATTCATCGCAAGCTGATAATAGATTCAGAATCATTTCTTACATTAATTCGAGCGCGATAAACGCTACACAAAGAGAATGAAACGCACTAGATGATTTTTGATTGTACAGCCAACACTCGAGAAGTTTTGGGAGCGCCTTGGTGAAGACGTTTTCACATAAACGAGTGTGTGACCCCTTTTTGTATGAACCGGGACAGAATTATTCGAAAATGTGAGTTCCTTTCAGATTTTGTTCTCGTCTTTTTTATGTGTTGATCTGTTGCTATTGTCAGTTTGTTGTATTCGATAAGTGAATGGCTTGGGATCGCTCTTGAACTGCTCTCGCTGACATCGCGTGATTCTTAGTTCCCATGTTCTGTACGTGATTGTTACAATACAGTTCTTTTTTGCTGTTGATTGAAACGACACTGTATTTCTGGCATGCCCCTCCTGTAATAATCCCTTCTGGGATTAACAGTATTCGGAAACTAAGTAAAACAAACTTCCGATTCCATCATCAATCTGCTTCTAACTTGGGTAGCTTACACATTTCAAGCCCAGCATCACTGGTTGCGACCCCAAGATTTACGTGAAGCTGTCTAGCTTAAACGATCAGCTAAGACCCTTCTTTATGGCAAAACCTCGGCATTTCGTTGTCTCGACAATGCCCCTCCAGTGTTCCACCTGCATATATGGGAGGGCGGAAAGTCCGTGTAGGCAGCTGGCACTTTCAGACATCTGCGAAGCGGTTAGCCACCACGTCTTACGGGCCTAAATTATCTAGCATGGAGGTGGTTAGAAAATCCGCTTCTGTGAAGAAAGTTGGCGGGGCTCCAAATCTGCCGCGCATCGTAACCTTCATATCGCAGCACGATTAGCAGAAAGACGATAAGCAGAACATATCGCTTTTTGGGCTGGTTAGCGGTCCGCTTCGTGCGCGTGTTTGCACATGGCCGTCGAGCTTTCTGCGGACATGAGGTCCTGTTTCGCCGCTGTCATGGCCTTGATATTCGGCAAGTCATTACACATTACAGGTCTCCTTGGGGTTGGAGGGCGACAGGTGAGTATGAGAGATGGCATCAGACAGCAGTTTAATAGAGATAGAATGCCACTGGCCGCCCTCGCGCTGCTGCTTCTGCCGCTGTCACATAACTGTTCCAGCATTCAGTACTTCGTTGTCGGGTGGTCGGGTCTTCGTTCGGTCGTCAGTGGCAGTCGAAACACGTCGAAGCTTCTGGTCTAGATTAGGGATGTACTACGGAGGCGACTCTGGCTGGACCTCTCTCCTTATAGAACTCAACCATGCCCGCTCCATCGAGATCGCGCGACAGTGCCTCAATACGTCTGCATCGGCCCGCGTCAACTGTTTTCAACGCGCTCCTTCGGGGGTTCCTCTCCTCCTGCCGTCCTGCCCAAGCGGTACCAGATCTGCGGCTGCCCTTTTTTCCACACCATCCGCCCGCCCATTCTAAAGCGAGAAACGCCCACGGGGACAAACAGTTACCGTCCCCGAGTGGTGAAGAAGGTCCGTTTCCCAGACGGCATTGAATGGGCCGTACGCAGGATGTGTTTTTAAGCGGACGCAGCTTTCGTAGTCTCGAAAGGCAACAGGCGTTATTCTAGATTCGTCTGCCGTCCACTCGTCAGTTCTTCACACCACCCACGCCTGCTGATTCCCGAGCTCGAAGGGAGCCGCTAAGGTTCGTTGCCCGGCGGCCTCTGCGTCCACACGGGATGGCGCCTCGAGATTGTGCTACGAATGGAGTCGGCCTTGTATACCTTGCGCAAACGCTTGTTACTCACACAGCCTGCCCAGCCTACACCACAGCGTTGCCGGTTGATGCCAAACGACCACGCAAGTGGCCTACACAACATTTGAACATTTGAATAACCATACACTGATGATTGCATCAGGTGCAAGTGACCTCAAGCATACAAAAACACATGTGATTTTCGCCGATGAATCAGCGAATTCCGGCGAGAATGATTGGAGGTGTTTCCATTTGCGATGTGGGCGCGCCAGACCCGGTTTGGCGGCATTGTCTAAAACAGAAGTAACGTCCTGAATCACAAATTAACGCACACACGTGTAAAATGAATGAGGTTTCTTCTCTTCTCTGTTATGATATGGTCTTTTTCTCATTTTGGCGCCCGCGCCGACGTGGTAACGGGTGTGTGTGTCCAGTAAAAAACCTTGCTATTTCGTCCATAAGAAAGTTGCGACAAACGTGATGGCGAAAAGGGCCTGCAACTTTCATTGAAAGTGCGTCCAACAGATCGTTCATCCTACAAAGAGCCAAATCGCGAAAGAAGAACGAAGCCATGCGACGAATTTTCCTGCACTAAGTGAACGCTTTTACGAACTATCTGAATGCGATGAAGGTTTGCTATCGTACTCCTTCTTCATGATTCAGCCATGTATACTCCTTATCTAGAAACGTCCATTTTTATAGATTTTCAAGTAACCGTTTCGATTCCATGCAAGCCTGGTTTCATGCTCGCGCCATGAGTCCAGAGATCTTATCAACGCTTTTCAGTCGACCAACTGGTCTAGGGCGAAATGCATTAGTTTTTTCGGAGAATGCCATCGGTCCCACCAACAAAGCTTTAGCTCTAAAAAATTCAGTTGTCTCGTGCTCGTCCGCGCATTTTATTCTGTGTCCCGTCCTACATCGCCAGCCATTAAATTGTACCCAAAATCACTTTCAGTGGTATCACTTTTCAATCAATAGTTACAATCTACACAATAAAGGCAAGTAGTTATGTCAGACTAGCTATCGTTCGATATACATGATACATAAAGATTTTAACTTCTTGATGATAGTGGAGCCCAAACTGCTTTAATTAAGAACTGATTTCAAAAAGCGTGCTCCAGTGCGTGCTATTTAACACCAAGATTTACTTAAAGAACGTCGACGGAGAGCCGTTCCGTATTCCCCTTTCGGTGGGGTATCCTATTACCAAAAGGGCACGATCGCTAGTCGAGAGATCCAGCCCGTTCCACTGAATTTTTCTTTGAGTACACAAACCTTTGTGACTGTTGGTGATTAGCAACGAATAGTTTTAAAAGGTGTAACTCCGGCGAAGAAATTGCCGGCCCATCCCGGAAGGCCAGGTCAGCCGGGTGCTCACTCACTCACTCACTCACTTACTCACTCAGCGTTCAGTCTGCTAGTTTGTTACAGGAAGAGTTATGTATTAACTAACCGGAATGGAAACAATATCTTTTGCATTGCCGTTTTGAGAAGATGAGTCGCAGTTGTGTCTTGGAAAGTGCCATACCCCAGGTACTGCAAATAAAGTGAACCACTTCAGCGAGAAATATCGAGTAGATATCAATTACCCTTACGCAATTCAACTAATCCGCTAGCTGTTTGGAGCGGGTTATCTTCGCAATGAATTTCCTTGTCAACAACTATACACTAAAATTTTCGCCAGAAAATTTATGTTGTCAATAACTACATTTAACGTCACTCAAACTTACACAGTTTACAATGTTATTAAAAATTATTTTAAGATTCGCATGCCTGACCCTTTCCTATACCGAAACGTGCGCGCGCCAGAACGTCCGCGCACTTAGAGGTCCGAGTACCGAAAAGACTACCAAAACGACCTGTGTGCCAGAAAAGACCGTAGTTGAGCTCGGGATCTTTTTATGTGGCTCCGTAGGCCCCGTCAAGCTGTGTACCCGCGACGGTTGGTCGACGACGTTTTCTAAGAAACCTCGGCAAAGGAAGCGGCGGAGGAGTAGGAATACCTCAATTGAATTTAAATGGACTCAAAGGTTGTAAACTCTAACGTGCGGGGCCCCCTACTCTTCCCTACATGCCACGAGTTACAGCCAGCTTTGGCGTGAAGTTGAGGTTGAAACTCCTACCTTCAAATTTCGTTGCAGGCAGCGAGCACACTTAAGAGTTTTTTTTCTCATATGGTTGAGCGGGGCACCTGATAGCGGGGGCCTGGAGCTGCAATTCCCGTAGCCCCCCCTCCCCCCTTTATCCGGCCCTGAGTCCATCAACCAGCCTTTTCCTTAAGTCATCATACTGTAGAACCATTGGATACCCTTCTTGCAGCGGGTAACAACACATGTGAGTTTTTTCTGAGAAATGACACAGCTACACTCACAGGAATTTCGTTGGCAACCAGTTTTCAACAGTCATGCAACATTCCTCACAACGGCTAGTAGCTCAGCTCTTGACATTTTATGCTCCCCAGGGAACCTAAAGCCACATCCAATGAGGTTTTCATTCACGTCAATGCCAAGATTTGCTTCAAAAAGCCAGGACCCAGTCACGCCATCGGTGATGTCATTCTTCCCTGATGCCTCTAATTACTTTCTTGGACGTGGCCCTAAGTTTGCTGGATAGCTTAAAAGTTTACAGCCAAGGAAATAGGCATTGTGAGAAACAATGCAACATTGTTTCCGGCAATATAATCTGCCAAGTGTGTCTTGGAAGGAGTGGACATGTTGGAGACTTGCGAACGTGTTACCTATAAAGTTGTCGTATTTGTAGCTGTGTTATATCGTAGGAGCTACGCACATGTGTTGTTACCCACTGACAAGGAGGGTTTTTTTTGTATTTCTACAGAATGAGTTTGTGGGATATGGGAAGCAACACTCCAGGTTCAAACTTGAACGTATAGGCAACGTTAACTTTCAAACATAAAGGCCGACGCAAAAAGATATATGTCGTTTGGCTAATAATATACCAGTAATATCGAGGAAGAGGTTAGGCTTGGAAGTATCTTTCAGTGCGATGGGAAATAGGTAGTCTGTCCACTGCACATTGTTCCTGAAAGCGACACTTGGCTGAGGGGAAATCAAAATTTTTGCAGGTGAAGGTCAATTCAATTGAATTAGATTATCGTTTTGTAGAGAAAACTCAACAAGGTATGGACTTTTTGAAAGAAACTACTAAAAAAATTAACTATGTCAGTTTGATGTGAAGAATTGTTATTATTCCCTTCCGTATGGCCAACTCCTCTGCTGTTTCCTTTCAAAATGGTGCGGGCGTTTTGAATGCAAATATTTTCGGAGTAGCTAGACGATTGTTGAAGTTCTACCTTTTCAAACAATGAAGGTAGGCTGTTCTGATAAAAATCTGGCGTCTATAGGGTTGCCGGTAGACGCCGTACTCAGCCTATTCTTAGCTAGCCTAAACAAACTTTTGCATAGACAGCCGTGGAGTGCTGAGGTGGACGAAATATTTAGGTGTGTCGATGACTATCTTGTACTGTTCATAAGTAGCAATGTGTCATGTTTAAACGTTTGAAGTTCCAGAAGAACCGTACGTCAGTCATTTAAATTTTTATCCAACTATTGTGCCGGGACATGTATGCTGTTCATGTGAACCACACATGAAAAGCCGTTGCTGCCATATGACTCAGCCCCCTCAAATCTCGTAAAGAGGGTTCTGGTGACGGTATGCTTTCGAAATGCACTGCACCAGTTCTGCTCGCACTGCACCACCTCAAGTTTGAAACTTGAGAGCACTGAGTGGCTGTTTTTTTGTTCGGGTACTTGTCAGACATGCTGTAAGCTGTGACGGAATGTGTGCCATAGGGTGAAACAAATGCTAAGCAATTGAAGGCACAGACACCTCCCATCGGAAAACCAACTACAGTTGTGGCATGTATTCATCACACGTATAACAACCTGAAAACATCGCAAGTTGCTCAGAAGTGAGATAGATCTTTTCAACACCTAAAAGACTTTGCGACGCAGAGTCGTCAATGGCCACCATAAAAAAGCTGCCGAATGAGAGACAAAGCACGGCCACCCCTTGTGCCATGTGCACAAGGAGTGGCGTATTCTACACCACTGTCTCGCGAGCAACACTATGTTGTGTAAAGTGACAGCTGCCTCAATGCCAAACTCAGGCAGCACGTAAAAAAACTTGTTAGTGGCAGCATGCAGCCATATGGCTGTACATTGCTGTGGTTTCTGCCGACCACAGTTTTCATAACCTTTCAGGTATTAGGAGGCATGGGCGAAGAATTAGGGGCAGCGAAAATTCACACTATTTGGTGACAATTGTGTAAGCAGGCCCTCACTGTCCATAAAAAACAGTCACAGTGTAAATTTTTCAAGTTACCTGTTTCGCGGACAGTGGAAAAATTGCATATTTAGGTGCTTACAGACATTAGTTGTTTGTTTTCTCTTGAGGTACTGGCCACATTTAGAATTGATATGTATGAAATTTTAGCTTGTAGATTTGACATTCAAATACTCCACCGGAGTTTTGAGAAAGGCGTAGTTATTGAGAGTTTATTTCTCAACGAAACAAAAAAAATGCCCGAAAAAGTGTACACAAAACAAAAATAGGTGGTTTTTACTGAGCGTAAGATCATTTTCAGGAATTCGAAGATATATGAAACGTTTCTACGTTCCTTAGCTGTAATTCATTAATTACATCAATGCTGTACACCAGGTTGTGAATTTTTGTGGGCCCACCAACCTACCGGCAATGACGGCTGTGCCACTCTGCAAAGCCACTTGATTATCAATCGGTCACTAAAATATGCATCTAAGCATGCTTGTTTGCGTTTCCACACAAAATCCGTATCTTTACAGCAGTAAAAAACAAGAAAAATGTGGTAACTTGAGAAATAGCGCGCGGTGCTCCGCAGCGCTAATTTACACAAGCACCAGTTGATTTTGAAGGTGATAACCCAGCACGGCGTGGTGCATTTGTCAAAATATCCCTGCCGCACGTTGTCCACACCCTAGATATAAAACTATTACTCCCGTGGTCAGATATTATGCACGTTTTGTGTTTGAATGCAGTGCAAAGTCAAAAACAAACCTTCGCTTGGCAGCACAGGCCAATTCAGAGGCTCTTGAATGAAACACTCTTTATCAGAACTAAAATCTCATGAATCCATATAGTTGCCAGTCTTCACTGCTGCTGGACGTAAAAAAAATTAGCAGCAGCAGTGGCGGAAGTCGTGAAACCGATGTCTGCCTTTGCGCAGGAAAAACAACGCCATTTTCACCCAACTCGCGGCCATCTTGTGTTGAGATTTAACCGTCGACACCGTCTACCCACACGAAATGTAAACAAACGGCAACGACACTGAAAAAGGGGTTTCCATTGAACACGCAAGATGGTGTCGGTTGTCCAAAAAGCGCTATTTTTAGTTCTTGCAGGAGGTTTCAAATTAATTGTTCAACCCATGGACGGTGGCAAATGGCACGGTAGCGAAATAGCTAAATCTGCTCACATTGATTTTCAGTATTGCCTTCTTTTGTGTTCTGGGACACTTTCAGCTATTTGATCGTAGTTTGATGTTATCTGAGGCTGTGAAAGAATGCTTTCGTGTATAATGCTGTGCTGTTGGGAAATTTGTTTTTTTGTTTGTCCGGCAATTCACCACCGTGCTTATGTTGACATTGTAAGATCCATGAGCTATGTTTTAGTTTCGTTTCGCTGGATGTCTTTGTAGGGATGCTTCTAATAGCAATCATTTGCGGTGCGCGGCAACCCAGTCTTCAGTGCAATAATATTATTTCATTTCGTTTAGCATATTTCATTTAAAACAGGAGGCAATTTGATAGCATGAATTCGTGCTTTTGCACTATCCATGCTCACGCCACCATAGTTTTTGTAAAGCTCATGGCTTAAGTTGAAAGTTTTTCACAAATTGTTTCAAAGAAAGCACTTTCAAGTACTTTTTATGCTCATCTTTGTTTCAGGGCAACCTTTCACCACTAAACTTTTATGGCATAGTCTTCCACGTTAATTAAAAGCAGGCAGAAGCTTATTATTTTTTGTGAACATTCCTTCTTATATAGTGCTTGTTTTGTTACTGCTACAGCAGCGTTTTCAAGTTGCAGCAAAGAGGGTGAAAAGTTCAAGCAATACTCCATGGTCATTACAGTGCAACTGCTTAGGATGGGCTTATTTGCACCTGCAAAGTTAGCAACACGAAAATTGCGGAGGAAGCAGCGATGGGGATAGGTTTTATATTTATTTTACATTTCGGAAATTTCCACGACTGGAGCCTGATGTCAGAAAGAGGTAGGGGTGTTTATTTTAAGCTGATTTGTTATTACAATATAAGAAACTCTTCACCTCGTTCCTATTGTTGAAAGCACAAAACTCCGTTATTTGGGACAGTACCTACCTTAAAATTCAGAAGCTCGCCCAGCCCGTGCAAGAGCTAACCTAAATCTACTGCTAATTTCAAATTTCTGGCCTGTTCTGGAATTGTGGCCCCCTTTGCTCCACAGTGTCTAGACCCCGAAATCTACCACACCCATGCAACACTGGCTTGTCAGAGCCAGCCTACAATCCGATGCAATTGTGGTTATCAGCCTGATAGCATGATACGTATGGGCGATTTCTCGGTTTTCCTGTGGTGGTGTCAGTTTATTTTGGCAGAAGCACATTCTTGAATTTGTTGCCGTGGAATGGACCGCTGTACCTGAAGATACACTGTTACACTCCTTCGTTAGCTGTGGCATAAGGAATGCGTTGAATGAATCGGGGTTGAACAGAGTGAGGAACAGTTCTGCGAACTTTTCATGGGGTCTGACTCAGGAGTCGGTGGTTTTAAAAGAAATGAATAATATTGGCAACATGTTAGGTGCATGTACACTCTGTATTTATTTTCTTGGTAGGAAATCGTTGCTGCCATCCTGATAATGCTGCTATCCTGTTTTAGTGTTTGGTGGTTGATCTCGATTTTGTGGCAGGGGGGCACTTGCTTCGAACGTTTAGCGGTAGCTGTTGCGGGGTTCGCATGATTTCAAAACTTGGCAGTATACATGTGCTGAAGATATTGTCTGCTTGAGTGACTCTTCCCCATGAGTAAACCACACATTTACGCTCACACGGCTGCCTCGTTCGGCCCTGCTGCAAGTAGCGCATGTGCCCCCAAACCCCCACTGAACTCATCTGAATGCTTTCTGCCGGTAATATGCATTCAACGTTAGCTACGATAGGCAGACGAAGCCGTTGCATATTTCCTCCTGTCTTCTTTCAGTACGGCGGGAAGCGTCGCCCGCACGCAGATTTTGTAAGCAGTAAGCAACATTCCTGCTGCACATTTCGCACTACTTTGGGGTATTACTACATTACGGCTGCAATAAACTATAAGTATGGTGGTGAGTGCTCATTCGCAGCACCCGAACATTCCGCAGCAGAGACAAGTAGTCGCGTGGTTAAGAAGACAACTTCTCTGCTGTGGCATCTACTTTTCACGAGATTCGAGATACCATTCGTACATTGGAGATGTGGTCAAAATTTGCGGGCCCAGGTAGAACTCGGGAGAGTTGGCAGGTTTTCCTATTGCTTTGATTTGATTTATATGTTTCATAATTATTCCATTTTTTCCCAAGACCAATAAAGCCAGACGAAGAAGTCACAGGGAAGCCAGTGTGAAGGGGACGCCATTTGGAAGCCAGTGTGAAGAACCCGTGGTGGAAACTCCACAAGGAAAGACAACGAAGAAGTATAGAGATAGGGTAAACACAAACATAATGCTGAACGGACGCTGATTATTACGAAAATAAGTATGCTCTGTGACTGTCACAAACGTGCACTGAAAGCCAACAAACAGAAATTGCGTGCACTGTATAAGGAGAAATTATTACATAAAACTGGCTTTGGTGTGTCTGTCATTTTATCTAGCACCTGTATGCCATGAAGAGATCCAAGGTTAACGGCCTGCTGAAGGTATGCATAGCCGTGGCCGTTGTGCAGGGCTTCCTCTGGCCTGCATAGAATAATCTGATTCTGGCCAATGGTAGGCCATGCACCCATGGGCCAATAGTACAACATACATACTTGGCTAATGGTAAGCCATACATAATTGCCAATAGTAGGCCATACTTCTTCGGCCCATTGCGTAAGGTCATACGTATTCGTCCAATGGTTGGTCAGCAATTGGTATTGGCGGCCAAAGCAGACTGGCTAATGAATGAAGCCAAGCTCTAGCCTTACACGGCCAAGGACTATTTTGGAATCAATGCCAAACACTTTGACCAAGGACGTGGCCGCGAAAAAAGGACGTGCTTGAAGTTCTTTGGATGTAGATTGGCGGCCCGATTCTCGTGTTGCCTGGATATCCGCAGAATATTGTTACGTTGGATTGGAGATTCAGAATATCGTTATTTGGGCAGGTGGCCCAGCGCTTTTGTTTTGTTGCTATTTGGTGAGCCCCACGCACCTTTAGAGATTAAATGCACGTTGGTATGCCTGATCGAGCGAGCTTTGGGTGGTTATTTTGGACTTGATTTCGTTAAGGTTGCTTTACGTTCTCACGGTCATCACTGCGTACTCATTGAGGTCTGGTGGTTTGTGCTACAAAGATATCTTGTTTGCAATGTCTCGGGGTATGACTTCATGGTCTAGATATTTTTTGCCTGTCCTTTGGTTTTTTTAAAGTGTTGTTTTAAGCTTACTGTTGTCAATTATTATGGTCGTGGCAAGGAAGTTATCTTCTTTTCAGAATGCAGGCATGAGAATTTATGGCTGGATGCCAATAATTGAGATGAGATATAAAACGTTTATAGAGTCGCCTGTCCATGTTCCCAAAGTCATGAAGATGTTGTCTAGGATAACGCAGTTAAACTTGAGGTTCATTGCGGAAAAGAGTTGATTGGGGTGACTTCAAGTTGCCCTGTGAATATGTTACCATAGGTGGGCGCTAAAAAATACCTATGCTGGTTCCACAAACCTGCAAGAAGTAGACGTAATCAAACTCAAAGTAATTGAGAGATAAATATAGTTTTAACAAAGTTATGTGCACTTGTGGTGCAGGTTGGGGCAGGTGCTCTGAAAAATCTTTTGCAATAGCTTCGATTCTATCGACGAGAGGGATGTTTGTGTACAGGGCGGCAGCGCGAAGAGTAACGGGGGGGTGTTACTGGTTGGGCGCCCACCGTTTTTTATCTCTTCTATTATGCCGAGAGGAGGAGGGGTGACCTGAGCAATAAAGGAAGAAGACCCAGAATGCGGAAAGGGTGTTGGTTCAGAAACAGAGGTAATGCTTCGGTTGGGGTGTCGTAATTCGAAAGTTTGTGTCTGCCTGGATGTGTGCCGTAAACAATGATTCTACGGCGATCTTGTGGATTGTTCTGGATAAGGTAAAAACGTCCTGCCTGCTTATTAATCGGAGTCATAAAGTTTGGGCCAGTGATCGTATTTAAGTCTCTAGATCGCAGATCTGCTAGGCTTGAAGGTTTGTTAGGGTGTTCTTTGTCCGAGCCGAGAGTACAGCCTGACAATTCTTGCGATGCATTATGATGCTGATAAATACCATTGAAAATACAGCGTATGACTACTAAACTGGAAAAAAACAAAATTTTATCATACGGACACGAACAAAACATGTAGGATGAACACTATAAAGGCGAAAAAATCCTGTGGGCTAGAGAGAAACTCGAGTAGGCCACGTATACAGACAAAATGAAAACTGGTTTACCACAGTGGTACAGAGCAGCCAGCGATTGATAGGTGCAGAAACGCAAGGGCATTTCTTCGAAAGAAAAAAATACGAGGTAAAATAATAATAAAAATAATGGGCGTGGTTAGACGTCTATAGGAGTAGCTTTCATTCAGAACCGGACCTAGGTGGTTTAATGATCATAATAATCGTGACGTGACGATTAGTGTTCTGCAAAATAAAATAAAAGTACTTCTGTTGGCTTGTTCTAAATTGGTGAATTACACATACACAATTGTATAAACACATTTCTTTTGTAAAAATGTGTAAATACTGTTTCGTATGTAGTACTACCAAGTCTTTCTTTTGTATTGAACTTCATGCTTCATTTCTAGGTTTTGGATTGCGTAAGTATTCCCACTTTACATTTGCGTAGAAAATGTCATAACAGTGCTATTCTTTGTAAGAAATATTTTGTTGTTTGGTAAGTTTTAATGTATGTTAACGGTGGGTATTGAACAACAAATTGTGAGGTCCATATTTTATAGGTGGATAGTCGTAAGGGTAGAACACATTGACGCGCTTCAAAATTGTGGCGATAAGTCAACAAAAATGGTTTTATTGAAGCAAAAATAAAATGGATACCCTAGAGACAAGTGATCGGTAATTGGGAAAAGAGAGGGAGACAGAGAAAACTTGATATCGTCCTTGTGAATCAGGAGTTCGTGTGTAGGAGGCCCAAAGGGCAGAAGCTACCGCTACGGCCCAGGAAATGGTCATGACTTCGACTGATCCCTCTCGGTCGCGCAACACGTTCACCCGACGGAGGTAGAGGGAAGAGGAGTATGGTTGTGCGAAGAATTCGCCGTGGGAATCATAGTGAGTGTCGAGTGCCTCGGGAGATTTATAGGTCGGGACTGAAACGCCGGGTGGCTCAGGGTGTGTAAACTGTGTTATTTATTGGAAAGGGTGTTGGTTGCTGGCGCACATGTGACCGGCCTCCTGCGAGTAGTGTTAATGTGGTGGGAGGTATCGGTGGCCACGAAGGCGATTTTGGGGGTAATATCTGTGTACAGCACAAGGGAAGTTGGCTTTCCTGCAGAGGGATTACGTTTAGGTGTGATTTAAATGGCGACTACATCAATACGTTCGTTAGCATGGGCGTGCACAACCTCATTAGCACCTACGCTTGCTTGGGTGATGCTAACAAGTGATTTGCAAAGTCTGATAAAGGATTTTTAGTAAGAATTTGCGTGGTCATGGTAGAGAAAGTCTCGCTTATAACAGTGAAGATGGCCTGCAGGGAATTTGGTAGGGCAAAATTTGATGTTGGGCACTCTGTGCGCGGAATGCAATAGCCGTTTTCTGGGCCATGGTAGTGTAGAGTCAGTATTGCAACCGCCGTGACGTTTGCGGGAGTGTTGGTCAAAAAAACTACACAGTGTGCAGGTATTTGAAGATAGGGTGTGTCCTGACTGCAATATGTGCATGTTATTGGTTGCTATTGTTTGGGGTAGACGTTGGCTTGTGCTGGCGGCCAGGATTCGTGAAAATGTTTCAACAAGTGGCGATGAATAGGGTGCACTCAAAGGCGGCGGCGGACGTGAGGTAGTATGCGGACAATGAGAACAGAGCGAGACAGAGAGGGTAAACCTTATTCAGGATCAATCGGTGGGCATCTGGACAGCCCTAGCCCCGGCATTCTTATAAAGCGCAGGGACACAGTGCCTTCTTGATGTGGTGTACCCGAAGGAGCTGGTCAGGAGAGGATGTAGCTTGAGCGAGCCTAGTGGGAGTCAGAAGAATGCAGTGCTGTGTTTCTGTGTGGAGTGCGGATATTTTGGGAGAAACATGGGGACACACCCGAAGCACCTGGCTGGCATTGGGTTAGCCTCTGCAGTAGTTGGAAGGTGGTGTTTCGTTCTCGTGAAATTTAGGAACGGGTTATCTGGCCGGCGTCAGTGGTAAGTTCCTTTTTTTCCTGGTGAAGTATTGTGTCTTGTGCTCTGGTTGGGTCGTGGTGTGGATTAGGAAATACCCTTGTATTCAGTTTTACTGCCTAAATACTTTGGATTATGGTAGACCTGTGCTTGCCGCATACCTTCTGCCTGGGTTCTCATCTCCAGGGCGAGTGAGTCTTCCCTTTCAGTCCCAAGCATTCCCGAATGCCCCGTAGTCCTTGTAATTTTGTGTGTATGTTTGGTTTGCAGGAAACTGAGGATTGCGATGGAGGGAGACTTAGGTTCGTCGAAACGACTTGCCGTGCCTTTTGAGACAGGGTGCTAGGCGACTGAGTTGGGAGATGCGTTGGGCATCTACATGTTCAGGTACCGTATTTTGTATGCCGCGCTTTATATAAAGCACGATTAGGACATCAGGAAAGCAAGAGTGCTCGTCTGTACGTCTTCCGGCGGAGGGCATCAAGGGAGTCGAGATGGGTAGATGTGAGGTTAGGTAGGGTAGGCGCTGCAGGACCCGGTTGGTGTAGAACACTGTGTACGGAACAGAGGTGATGCTGTTCAGTGATGCCGTGGTGCTCGGTGACAATCCGTCTCTTGATGTCAGTGATTTGTATAACATACTATTTTACGTGTAGAAGAGTTGGTAGGGGTGAGCTGTTTTATGTGACAAGTAGGCCTGAATCTGAGTTGCTGCATAATTGATACTGGGTTAGAATGTACAATGGGGTAATAGGGTAGGAAGAGTTTGGAGAGGTTTCTGGTAAAGGGCGTAAACATGAGGAGAGCCGACATTCGTGGAGAGCACGGGAGGGCGAAAGGTTTAATGTTGTGTAGGACTTGATTGAGCCGGTGTTGTGGTGTTGCATCAACGTGTTCATCGTAGCAAGACTTAAGCCATAGAGCAAAGCCATCTGCATACAATGTGCTCCGTAGTGTCAGAATGGTGAGAACAGTGCGGACATCTGTGATTAGGGTGAGGTTAAAAATCTTGATGAAAAGCTCACACTTAGGTTTGGCCAAACGGATGGTTGCAGTACGTTGTGTGGAAGAGGTACTGAATACGAAAGTATGCGAGAATGCAGATGGTGATACAGAAGAGAAGGTACACTAGACGACGTGCACTTGCATTTGAAAAGCTTGTTATTAAAAAGGAATATATAGTGCTACAGGCCCCAAGAACTCAAGTCGATTTACACACACGCCACTTTCAATAAAAGTGCAGAGATATTTAAATTAGAACTATTAGATGCACAACTTGCTATCTCCCCACGTGCTTGCCTGTTTACTGGGTTCACAGTAGAGAGCCAATAACTCCCTCCTAACTCTTCCAGCTGACTTCCCAAAAATCCCCAACATCTCTTTGCTCCTTGCGCCTTTGATTACATCGCAGTTGTTTTTCTCTCAAACGGGATTGCACCATTCCATCGTAAACTCCTTTCAGTGTGCTTCCCAGTGCCTGTATGTCCTGCACAGTAACCAGCTAGGGCGTTCGAGCAACCGTAATTTCTGAAATCTCTCGGTTTGCCCATGGAGAACTTCCGGCAATATAGCGGAAGGTGATACAAAACTCCCTGAGAGCAAGTGAAGAAGTGGTTTTTGTGCTTCACTCTGGAACATTTCTTATCGTGCTTCTCTGGTGTACCCACTTGTTCTGCTTTTTAAATATCAGTTGTGTTTTTTTCGAAACAGGACGGCGGTTGTTACTGCTACAGCCAATGCTCTGCCTGGAGCCCAATTTACAGCGTAAGGACAAGGTCGCCCTTGCAAGCCTAGTGTCCCGCCGATTCAAGATGGAGGACAGCGTAGGTGCATCACTGAGTGGGTGGAACGACTGCTCCGTTAAGAAAAATTCATTCGAATTTTATTTTCAAGGCACTAGGAGGTCCCAAGGTGAAAGCTGGAGGTGGTACCTCACATGAGGATTTAAAAAACAATAAACAAATTCCAAGCAACACTACAACACAATGTCAGCAAATAAACACTCAGCATATTAAAGAAAATGATTTATACAAAAATAAAAGAAAATGTACTACATGAAGTAGCAGGAACAATAAAACTACAAAGAATACAACTCGAGTGTATTCAAACAGTGGGATATGAATGCAATCTTTGCTTAAAACATACATACCGCAGTGAAAATTAAAATAAACAAAGGGCGAAGATTGGTTCGGAGAAAAGGCGAATGATGACTTTTTGCTAGTACGGGACTTTGGGTACTGTGAAATTACAAAGAATGTTTTGGTAATTTGCGGTACAATATCTAAGACTAGGCCCGCGTCGCTGAGCGCAAAAATTAATTGATCGGAACGAAATACCGGCAATTGTGAACAAGCTGTAGTGGAGCACCTTTATCAGGTTAGCATTGCTAATCTGTTCAGAGAAGTGAAGCAGTTAGGGGAACAAAACTGCAATCGTTTATGTTTCCTATACTCCACAAGCCAACACTTGTCGAAGCATTGTATTCAAAATAGGTAAGTGGTTCCCGGTAGTGAATGCAGTCTTGCAGATACACATAAGTGAATTGAACATAGATGACTGGTTTGTTATTCGGAACTCATTATGGGTGTCACCTTTTAAAAGGAAGGGGGGGTACGTGCCTCTTCTGTATGGTGCATTAACTTTGAAAATCTCAAATACTTATTGCCGCACAGTGATTTGATGACCAGTGTAATGGAGTGGATATACGGCAATGACGACCCAACTGAAAATCATACGATAATCGCAACGATGTGGGAGTACGAGTTTATGGGATGTACACACAACGATATTGTACAGCCAACGACAGATCGTTTTACTATAATCAGGAGCCAACGACATATCATCATAATCCTATAATTTTATAGGGGTTCACGAGATCATACTGCCAACGACACATCGTTGAAGTCCAGTGATATCATTGACCTCTAAGTTGTCATAGTGTCTATGACACCACTGCAGTTGATATATCGAAGCGACCCGATACCAGACTACTCGACATCACACTATGTAAGAAGCTATGGCACAAATCATTTCGCTAGCCAAACACGTATTCTTATTAAAATGTCACGTTTTAAGGTCCTGTCCTGAGGGGCCGAGGTTCCGGCATCCTTAAAATATACCACACCACTTTGTACACACCTTCAATTTATTATTTGATGTAGCGCACAAGGTTGCTGACTGCGCATGAACCCATCTTGGATAAGCAGCTGTGCTCGAGACACGTACACTTGTCCCTCTTGGTACAAAAGTTCAAAGTGGCACATAAAAAAGAAAAACAAGGCAACAATCAGATGCAACTGTCCACAAATTGTGGAGCAAGGAATCGAAGTAGAAACTTGATATTTATGCCTGTGTCCAGTGCGACAAAAAGATTTTAGAAAAGCGGCACAATCTATGAGCCTGGTACGCCTTCTGGGCAATCATAGACAGCCGTGCACCCTTGTCTGCTGGTAATATGCAACATTGAAAGGGTGCTTGCCAAGCATTTCATAGGGCTGAATCCCCAACAAACCGAATGGCCTAAACATTCAAAGCTAATTGGCAAACAGGCTGCATTAGCATGCCCGCACCCAGGCTCTAAACTGTGTTAGGGTGACCTTGTTGCGGTTAAATTGGCCTCACGAGCACGCACTCACATGAGCCCTACATGATAAAAAGAAGACCATGTCACAGATTAGCAGCGTACCCTTTCAAAACGCGCGTAGATTGACACCCGAGTGCATCGTTTCAGTAGAGGGAGAAAGAGAGAGAGAGAGGACGCCTCTAATAAGAGCTTAAGAGGTCAGCCCCACTATCGGTAGGGCTCGCTACTTCAGATGGGGTGAATTGAGTGAGGTGACAGCGAAAAATATAAAGAAATGAAAATGGAAAGAAAGTAAGCGGCGGAGGAGAAATGCCCACATTAATAAAATGTATATGCTCAGAAGGTTCACAGAACGAACCTATTCAAGCCCGGTTTCCGCAAGAAAAGTAAGCAGAGTTTTTGTTTCAGTAGATACACACTACACTACTTGAGCTATTGCCGTTATTAACATGTACACGATTATAGATCATTTCAATACTTCTAGGAGACAGACGCGTAAACGCGCTTCAATATGGCCTTGATATTTAGCTCTTAGAAATAAATTGCGTGGGTGCTGAGTATAATGTCACCTTGACATTACTACAAAAAGCAACACTTGCTACAGAGGCAGGTAACACTCTAAATACATAAAAAAATCAGTGGTTTAAAACGCGAAAACTACACCTAGACAATGGGGAGCGCAATACGAGAAAAGTGCAACCTAATTTTGACCCCCTAGGTATATTTTGCATGCACCGAAATCTCAACACATGGGACTCTTCATGGTTGCCTCCCATCAAAAGTGGCCACAGCAGAAGATATCGAACCCGCAACATTGGCCTCCACACCACTATACCGTAGCCACTTAGCCACCGCACCGGGTTAAACATATGAAACAAAGGAAGTTTTGGAGCACAAACGAAAATAAGTAGCACACGTGTTATCTTCACCATATACCTAACTTTTAAAAACTGCAATGAAATCTCCACTTCTGTCCCTCTGCCAAAACACCCTTTTCTCAAAAGGTAATCATTGCTTAAAGAGCACTGACACGAATATTTTATGTTCCATTTTTGTTGATTTAATCGATGCTCAATGGTCTGGCTAACACGACAAAGCACTTCAATTATTTCAGCGCGCGATAAATAATTTTATTGCACTACCTGAAAATTGTTTCTTTTCATTTTCCGCGCTTTCAGGCAGAAAGCAGCATATGACAGAATCCCGGCATGACCTCACCGCTTTCTGCCGACGTCAAAACACTGCGGAGGCCAGTAGGGGCGTTGTTTCGACCGCCGGCTTCAAGAAAGAAATGCCGCACTGCCGCAGGAGCTGAGCGGATGGAACGACTGAGCTGCTTGAAAGTGACAGGCCTACCTTTGCGGCGGAAATTTGATGACCGCTCTCAATAAATCTCCTGATGGCGAGTTCTATGGCGCTTCCGGGCTATATTATCGCTTTCTTTCTTGTGTGTGGAACTTTATTTGGGCCAAAAGTGCCTTTCTGGACACCGGTTATGCCTGAAGCTTTGGCTATGGGCACCCGTTTGTGAACTCGCCGGCGCCCAGTCGCCGCTGCCACGCGCGTGATGTGACGTCACGAGTTTTTGACGAGCGCTGTTGTTTCACTTTTTTGGCTATCACGAAATGATCTCACGCTGATGTCCATTTGCTGACTGCCGCTTCGCGTGCTGTTTCGTCGGCGCGATAAATGAGATCCCATTAAACTATGTTCTTTGCGTCGCAGGCCAATCATATATCAGCCAGGGTACTCCGTTCATTAAATAAAGCAAACTCTTGATTAATAATAACGCCGAGAATTATGTCAGCACCCCTTTGTGAAGCAAGAATTTACAATTCTAGACCTTCCGCTGTTATGCGCTTTGTTTTAGAGGTACTGAGTGACAGCCATTTTCAGCAGCTTAAGGTAATAGTGTTAAGAATATATTCAAACTTCGAATAGATTTATACGCTGCGTAGGCACAGCTTATGGGTGGGGACGAAGAATTACACAACACAAACTTGAAAGCGCAAAATAACAACTATTTATTCTTTGGAATGACCCCCATGGTTTTACAAATAAGACAAGAAACACACCAAAAAAATGGCAGGGGGGGGGGCAGTTAAGACAAAAAAGAAACGCTGAAATACAGATATTTTTACACTGAACAATTCTGGTGGAATGCCAAGCCGCCTAATCATCAGAATCTTATGTTCATGCGCATTTACAGAAGCCAAGGTGCATGTTTTAACAAGGCAATTTTTCAACAATCTAAAGACAATGACGGCTTGCTCATGCATTCTCTCGAATGTGACGGACCCCGTGCAATACAACTCCACACTGTGCCTCTTCTCTTGCTTGGGTGATCTGAACAAATCCCTCGGTGTGGTGAAATAAAGCCTTCAAGCCAGAAACTTTTCAGGTTGCGGGCAAGATTTCAGCTCCACGGGTGTGCTCATTTGCGTAGTGGTGTTCTCAGAGCCTGTTGTTTTCGCACCCGCCTGTGTGCCCGGTACACGGTCTTTTGCAGTCCAAGGAGATACGGTAAACAACGCCGAAAGAGCATTCAACAAATTTTATTTTTTGCTTTGTTTCACACTGATATTTTTCTGCGGTGTTTCCATCCTGATTCACCAATGTACAAGGCCATTTCCTTTGATTGGTGCTGAGAAAACTACTCCAACTTGTCACTTCGCTCCTCCCTTTAAATTGTGTATGTACGGAAATCCTGCTGGCTGTTTTTTTTTTCTTTCTTTCCTTGCTGTTCTCTGGGCCCGGTGTTGGCTTTACCCCCATACGCACTCATAGGCAGTGGACCCAAGAACTTGCGTGGGAAACCAACTAGATCTTAAGCGTGGCCACTGTTTTTCGAGGCTGTCTTCTGTGCAGTGGGGACAGGAGTTTTTTGGGTTTGGAAGAAACAACCAACTGCTATTCCCGTCTGTCCTATCTTTGGATGTCCAGAGCCAATATAAAGCCTGGGTTTTTTCCTTCTCGTTTGGTAATATCAGCACGTGTGGGATGCTCCAACCTAGATTTGAATGTGTAAATACCACAGTCTTCCGCTATCAGGTGTCTCAAGTTTGAACTGTAAGCCCTCGTGTCATTCTGAAAGTGTGCAATTTTCGTGGTGCACTATGCTTCAAGATCCTTGCCTAACGATAGTAACACAATGTAGTTGTCGACGTATCCCACCAAGAAGGCAAGAAAACATATTAAATAGAACTTCGAGGCAAAGGTTGTTTCAGAATAATGTAATCTAAAAGCTATTCGAACCTATGCTATACAGGTATTCGAAGAGGCAGGCTTGGAAAGAACCATTAAAATGATCAAGGAAAGCAGGAACATTTGCCTTCACCCGTTATTCACTGCTTAAACACACTAATATGGCATGCCTTTCAGAGTGCTTGTTGAAGACAAAGGAACCTGGCAAAGATGCAGCGCGAAGTTTCTTCAAAGGTGACTCCAATCTCGGTTGAAGTCCTGTTTCTGATCACCTACTCAAGATAGGTAGCAGAGTTCTTGGAGACCAGTCCAGCAGTGACGTACTTCATGGTTTATGTCAAAAACCTATTCTACAACGCTCCGCAACCTGATGTGCTTCTGACAGTGGAGAAGTGCATAGACGCTTTACAGAAGTGGAAAATTGCTGAATTTTTGCGGAGTGTTGCTGAACTTACACAGCTCATTCGTGTTTACCGAGCATCCCTCTGTTAGGTGCCAGGAAATTATGTATAGACAACAAGATAGAATTTCTATAGGGTCCTCGATTGCGCCAAATCTTTCTGACCTGTACCTTGCAAAGAGCGACCGACAACTTCTAGACCTGTTGAGCAACCGTGGTGTTTTGAGGTGGTTCCGTTACGTCAATGACTACATTTTATTCCTACCGTTAGGCAAGGATCTGAAAGTAGAGCACACTAAGGTATTTGAGCACTTTCACACTGCACATCAGGGGTTACGGTTCACATACGATTTTTTCTTAAAAGTGCTGTTATCAAAATCTTGAACTTGTACAATTATCGTTTGAGTAGCCGATTCAAAATAGAAACGAAGAAAAACATAAACTGCCTGCGTCATCCGGCCCGGTTGCAACATAAAGAAATCAGTTACCCTTTTTGGAATAAGGAAACTTGGGCGGTCCCTACAGCCCGTGTAAACACAGGGAAAGAGCGCATAGTGTATGTCCTGCCTTCTCTTTGAAATGTATTTGAATGCGCCGATTTTTATATCTATAAATGTTCTAAGCGTCAAATACCTGTCATGTGTACTAAAATTTGTTAACCTTTCTATGTCTCTCATTTGATTTCTTGTTGAACTGTTCTTTTTATATTTGTTGAAAAAAAAACAGGTATTGCGTGCAAGAAAAAAACCCTATTGTTAGCTTTACTGTTACTTTTTTCGGTTGCCTTTATAAGTGTGTGTTTCCCTTTGTCGCGATGCTGCTGTCTGAGAAAAAAGGGGGCTGCGGCATCGTCAAGCTGTCTATGAAAGCTTTTTCCGCGGTTCCTTTTTCTGTATCGGTGTTTATGTATCTGTATGTGTGTTTATGGACCATAAATAAAGTTTCATTATTATATTATATGAGACATCTGATAGCGGTAGGCTGCAGTATTTAAACATTCAAATTCAGGTTCCAGCATTCCACACGTGCGGGTTATACCAAACGAGACAGAAAATCCCTCGCTTTTCTTTGATTCGGGGCATGGAAAGCTAGTAAAGAGAAGCATTTCTGCAGGTTGTTTCCTCCAAGCTCAAAAAAAGTCCTGTCCACACCGCACACAAGACAGCCTCCGAAAACAGTGGGCACGCTTAAGCTCGAGCGGGTTTCTGGCGCAAGTTCTTGTGTGCTCTGCCTAGAAGTGCTAAGAAGGTAAACCCAAGCAAGGGCTCGTAGAACAGCAGAGAACGAAAAAACAGCTGGCACTAATCCCGTGCATACACAATATAAGGAAGTTAGGAGCGAAGCGAAAAGCTGAAGCAATTTTCTCAGCCCTCTTCGAGCCACAGTGCCTTTTAAATTGGCTATTCAGGATCGAAACACGGCACAATAATATCAGCATGACAGGAAACACAAAACAAAATTTGTTGAATGCTCTGTCGGTGTTGTTTACCGCGTCCCCTTGAACTGCAGAAAAACCTGTATCGCATAGACATGGAGGTGCTTAAACTCGAGGCTAGGGGAGCACCGCTACACAGGTGTGCGGACGAGCGGGCAAAAAAATTCCTGGAGGCAAACTTCTAAGTGTGTGGAAAGAAGGCTTTATTCGAACAGACCAAGGTTTTTTTTTTTCAGATGACTCAAACAGCAGAAGATAATTGTTCTGAAGTCCTATTGCATGGAATCAGGTCATTGTCTTTATGCTCTTTCAAATTCGTCTGTTTAAAAGACACCCCTCGGCCCCTGTAAGTGCGTGTTTGCGCAATATTCTGACGATTAGGCCGCTACGCGTTCCACTTGAATAGTTCTTTTTTAGTCCTAATTGGTACCCTGCCCTTACCCATTTTGAGTGTTTGCTTCTTATGTTTCTTTTGTACAGTCGTAGGAGGCATGCCAAAGAATAAACTGTTGCATGTTTGCACTTTCCCTTTTGCGCTGTGTGTTTCTTCCTCTCCATCCGTGTATCGCAAGCCTAATTAGCGCAATAATCTAACCCAATTTTGAAGTGAACAACTAGCCCAGATAACAGTTTTAATCAGTTTGAAAGATTTGACGGTAGTTATAGAAAGAAATTGTGTAATAAACTGCAACATCGTCTGCGGAGAGATGTACACGGTAGGATATGCAACTTAGAAGATGATAAAAAATAGTTTTAAAATGCCGAGATCCAAGCACACTGCCTTGGGAAACACCAAAATAAGGGGGCAATAGAAGTAGAGTTATTCAGAGGTGTAACCTAATGAGGCATAAATAGGCTTTGGAAGGTCGTATTTCAATTACAAATTGCTAGATTACATGTTCACGACAACATCTACCAATTATTACACCTCTGCGTAAAGCGATGGTTGCACAAAAGTGCAAGAAAGATCTTGGTTTTTTTTCTTGTTTACCTGTCAATCTTTGTTGCCATTCTCACCCACTCTGAAGTAAATTTGCGACTCTGGCGTGGCCTTTACGGCCCAGCTGGTGTGGAATACTTTAGCGCTGCTATTGGCGGGTTTCCTAAAACTGCATGCAATCAGCGTTCCCAACTGTGGGGAAATGCGGGTGCATATTTCGGCGGTTTCGTCGAGCGGCACTACAGCACAGCTATCTTCGGAGGAACGACTGTCGATCGTCGCCATCCGTCTTGCGAGATCAGTTGAGTTTGTATATACAGTGCGTTGCAAACTATTAATAACACCGAAAAACACCGAGAGTATTTGAAGTTGGAGTCGCTCGCCGCTACACGTGTGACCACGGCAAGAATCTGCCTTTAGGGTCGACAAGAAGTCCATTGAGCGATGTAGGCACAAAATGGCATGCACGTCAAAGCAGCTAAAATTTCTCTCCGCCCGCCAGAGGGGGACTATTGCTGAAAATCAGTTTATAATTACGTGAAAGGAGAAATAGTTCAGGGGACGATTGCACTTGGGATCATTGTCAGCTCAGCTTTTTAAAGTGGTGTCCTAATAACTAGAGATTCTTAGGCTTTTTTTTGCACGTCGGAGGAACCTGCTCGCTGTGACAGGGCCGCCTGTAAGAATAGCCACCGTACCGCTAGTCGTAGGTGGAAGTCTTCAATACCGGTCCCCAGCGAGCATGTTTCGTTTCGAACTCCCCTATCTGGCCGTCAAATGCTCATTTCCCACATCCTACAACTGATGTGCTGACGCAACTTCGGCAGTGCAAGCGGCCCGCACACTGACTGCCCGCTCAGCTTGGCGCAGGCAGCACCGGGTGGAGCATACACGTCGGCTGCTAAAAATAAAAAGGACGACAAGCAGGGCCAATGGCTGTGCGTACCTCGAAGCCGTCAGGTCTCTAGGTGGTCTTGTGCGTGTCGGTGATGACATAGTATCCACAGGGAAGGCGAAGCGGCAGGAGTGGGTGAATGCTCCAGGCCTCATTGCAAGCTCTTCCTAATGAACAATAACTTAGTTAACACTCAATTCTTTTAAACCGTTTTTGCGGGTTTCCGTTCCTTAGATAGTACTCCCGCGATTGTGAACCCAAAATCCGAACCTTTCGAACCTTGTTTTGGACCCCTTTATTTCAAGAAGGAACAGAATATGTGATCCAAGTGAGGACCTTACGATGAAGTTCCAGAAGTAGTCTGCGTATGTAATGCGATCGAATGCTTTATAAAAATCGAGATAAACTGCAGGGGTTTGTAAACCAGCGTTAACGCGTGAATGAATATCCCGAAGAAATCCTTGAAGTTGCGTTTTACAATAGTAACCGTTGTTGGTTACTCTTCGCCTCATGCTGCTTAATGATACTAATGATGTTTTCATGGATGTTCCCTTTGCAATGGGTGGAGCACAACGTCCGGGAAATTGTCGCGCACAAGCCTAGCCTACAAACGTCACTCCTCCTACGTCCTATTATAAACCAGTTCTCAAGACGCCGCTTCGTCTGCTTGGTGGACACAGCCTTGTGTTTCAGTTTCCACCGCTCCCCATCTTTTCCTTCACTCTCGTCTCTGGCTATTGGGCCGGCCCCTGGGGGCTGGCTTGGGAGAAAACCCAACGACCGCAGTAGCGTGGTCTTAGTAGGCTGGTGTGGCTGGACTACCTTACAGTCGAGCACCAACGTGCTGTAATGTATCCTCGTCCACTTCACTCTCCGACACGACACATCGTCATTCCTCCCGCACATGACCCACCATCCAGCAGTTCTCAGGAATATTCGAATTTGATGTTGTGATATCTCAAGGATATTCAAATATGATGTAATTTTCTGAGCACTCAGGAATTCAGAGTGAAAGATATGTTCCACAACCTTGCATATTGTGCTTGTTCGGAAAAATGGCCTATACTTTATTGGTGAAGTACTGTCCCGAGATTGAAACGTTGATACTACCTCGGCTATCCACCCATCAATGAGGGAAGCACCTGCCGTGAGAGGCTGAATTAGGTGCCATTAGAATTCTACAGACTGTGGGATGCATTTTTTAGTACAGTTTAATGAATACCAGTAGTATCTGAAATAGATAGAATTTTAGGCGTAGTTAAGTAGAAAGCAGATACAGGTTAGTTCGCAAGGTTTGTTCTTCAAGCCTTATTGAAAAATTCTAAAATGATTGCGTGGCTTGATTTCATGCGGATGAATGATTTAAAGCAAAGTTCGATTTCTCTTCCTGCGCCTCCCGATTCCCTTAAGTATCCCCACTAAGCAACAACATGTTTAAATGCACAGCCCTGGCTGACGAAAATATTTCAAATAACGACAGGCTAAAACACTGCTAACAAGTATACATCATTAGTACGGAAGTTTGCACAACGTGCAATAACTAACCTGCAAGTACATAATCGGTGGTGCGCTGATATGGCAGCAGCGTCTCGGCCGATGGGTCGAGGAATAAAGTCCTTTTGAAGGGGTGTGCCCAGTGACTTGTTGCAAGGTTGCCAGATGACCGACGAACAAATGGCTATTCCTGATGCCAAAGCGTACGTAGACCAATGGTGGGTCGGCCGGTGCTTGGGTTCTGCAGGTGCAGTGTCGGTTGTGGCCAGGGGAGGCCCTGGCAACGCCCTTGAAACTGGACTGACGCGCAGCCGACCCACAACAGCCAGCAGCAGCACCTGAAGGTACACAATCTGTGAGTGCACCGGTTATTGTTGAAATAGAAGAAAAGGCCATGCAAAGATCAAATGCTTACATCAAGCAGATTTGTATTCGCTTAAGGACGGTAACCTTGAAGGCACTAACAGGAATTTTCTAGCAACATCCAAAGTGAAATTTACGTCCCCCTAAGGATTTGTTTCTTAAAAAGACACTCAGGCAATGCGGTTGGGGTATTCATGATTTATCCAAAGCTCACCTCTAAGCTATTTTGCACTGAACGCATACTAGCAGCTTATCTGAGTCCCTAGGTTTCAATAGGGACTAGTGTGTGCTCATTGAGGAATCTCTATAGCATTGACTGGCGTGTTCAATTCTCCAATATAAATGGAGTTGAATGCGGGCCTACAGCTTCCGTGTGGGACTCTAATTGGCCTGCGGTTTCGGGATAATGGAAACATGAAAACTCGCTTAACTTTCTGCACCAATTTAAAACACAGATGACTCTGATAACAAGCCCCACCGTTACAGAGGGCTGCTCCGACGCAATAGGTTACACGCTTTTTCGGATGTACTGTCGGTCACAAAATAAATCAGCCAAGGGAGCGGTTCGCGATACCTATCGGAGCGGCACCTTTCGGCCGAGCGCCTGCTGTCGAGATGGCTGAGGGCGCATGCGCGTTCTTGTCTCATCAATGCATGTATAGTGTACACTGTAATGCATGTCAGTTTTCTTGATTTCGCCCATGGCGTTTCATTTCTCTTGATTTTGGCCCGGCTATAGTGAACTAGAATACTTGGGTTGTGAAAAAGCGGCCGCCTCAGAGTGAGGCACTTGTGTCAACCCCACGAGGTGGCGCTCGCGCGCCACGCCCTAGCGCTTTTTCGCCTCGGGAAGCGGTGGGCAGACGTTCTTCGGGCTGTCTCCGAGGAGGTACAGTTCTTTTTTTATGTCAAAATAGTAGATAATGCTATAATGTACCAATGTTTTTTATGGGAAAGGTACCTACATTGTGTATTTACTGTGTGCTCCTTTTTTTCATGATATTTGGCCAACCCATCACACCGCACACGCCGCGCTCAATCTAGGCTAGCGTGCGGATCTTCTTTCATGGTTGTTTGATGGTTTTTCTATTGTGTTGTGACAACTGAGGAATGAGCTGGGTGCTTAAGGCTTCCTGCTTAATTGCAATGTTTCTGCTTTTTCCTCTTCTTTTTTTTTTGCAAATTTCTATATCAAGTTCTGCATACCCAGCAAACAGCGTCGTGCATACGCAAACATTTAGGTTGTTTTTTACAAATTGTACCCACGATGCACACATGACAGATGTCTTAAAACGTCAGTCAAATCAAAGAAAAGCGTGCAAATACAGGATTCGCGACCGCTATTCTCAGAAAAGCATCAAGCCACACAGCATCATTTTACTGAGCGATCATTTTAAAACTGCATACTGTTTCGCACACTGCACACCGATAAACATAAAATAATTGCATTTTATTTACATTTATTTATTTACATCCACGTTACAAACAAATAAGACAAAGAATCAAGAACATTTAAACAAGTGTGGTTCCTGCTAGGCTCCTTTTACAATTTCCCAAACCAAGATCATGTGCAGCGGCTAGCTGGT
This sequence comes from Haemaphysalis longicornis, assembly GCA_013339765.2. Classification (NCBI taxonomy): domain Eukaryota; kingdom Metazoa; phylum Arthropoda; class Arachnida; order Ixodida; family Ixodidae; genus Haemaphysalis; species Haemaphysalis longicornis. The sequence goes on along the minus strand of JABSTR010003408.1, from coordinate 19,336 downwards.
GTTGTTTTCTTATAAGGATCATGTGCACCGACTCAACATGGGGAAATAATGTCATTGTGTCATCTGTTTATTTTTCGCTTTCCGTACTGTAAATAATTACAACATGTGTGCGCTCACCCACGCATGTCCAACGCACGTGTGCATCGCATTACTATAGCAGACTATAGGAACACGAAGGGAAAAGCAAAACCGAAACCACATGTGAGTCGAAATGCAAGTGCGCTCGGTGCGCTTGAAGGAAAAACAGGTACGAATCAGTACCACACGAAAGCATCAATTCGCCGTAGCGCTCGAGCTCGAGCAACGCCAAACGAGTCCCGGAAATGCGCGCAAACGCAGCGCGTGTGCAAAAACACACAAAACAACGCAGAACGGAATCAAATAAATAACGCAACCCGCAGCCTTCATTTTCTACTGTATTATAGGGGCAGCAGTTCTATTGCAGTGTATATTCATATCCCTGGTGCGGCGAATGCGCGTTCCAATAGCTTTGGGAATGCTATTAGTGAGGTAGCATGGTTCCTATGCCGTGCGCATGTACTATTTGTTCGTTTTTTCAACCAATTTGGCCAACCAAGCAGACCACATGTGTCGTGTTTTAGTGATCCAGGCGAGCGTGTAGATACTGTTTCTTTATCGGTTGCTAATGTTTCTGTCGCATTTTGTCACCCACGAAAAGAGCAGGGTCGTTAGGCAGGCTGACTTACGCACATTTCCGGTTTTGTTTTTTTAATTTGATCACGCTAGACCACTGGGCAAGCCACAATTCCTCTGCCTGTCCCGAACCCGACAAATTTTTAAGTATAATCTCGAGCCGCGCCCGTACCCGGCAAAATTTAATGAAATAAACCTGAACTCGTCGGACTGTTTCGAAATATCAGCCCGCGTTCAAAAGACAATGAACAAGAGTAAGAAAAATATTGGCCTTTTCAACCTGAAAACGTAACCATAGAGCGAGTATATTGGACTTACAATTTTTAAACTTGGGCCGAGATTTGTAAATGCATATCCGGACACAGAAAAAGGACTTTTGGAGAATATCGACGAAATATATTTTTAACAGAGCTCCAGTGACTTCGCGCTTCGATTTTTTTTTTTTTTTACCTAATTCAATTAGCTAACTTTTTGATATCAACAATAACGAATTTGCGGCGCATGACTGCCCGGCTTCAGACACTGCATGCAAGCAGCCGGGCCAGCACGGCACAAAAAAAAAATTGTTTAAGGCCGAGCCCCGCTTGGTCCCGCAGAAAATGCGTCCAGCCTTGCCTGGGCCATTTCAGTGCACTAATCCACACAATACACACGATGTGCTATTAATAAGGCAGCGAAAACGATCAACATTCAAAACGTAATTCTCAGAAAAGCACCATATTGCGCACTTTATAACGGGATCATTTTAAACCTGGCGGTTCCTGTGCGCTGGCCATTCATTACATAAAAGCGTTACCATATTACGAATGCACAGCTGCATCCGTGCCCACGTCTTGCCCGGTGCAAGATTTGTGAAGAGTTAGAGTTCTGTTGATAAAGCAGTCAAAAAAACATCTTAAATATAAAATCTTCAGCAATCACATAAGGTTTTAGGGTATAATTCCCCACACGCTATTGCACTCTCTTTCAACCGCTTTGGGCCTGGCCCTTCGGAAAAAACCCACTGATATGTCTTCTGTAAATTACAACAAAAAAAGAACCAAGAACATTTAAGATTCGCCATGCAAGCTAGGCTGGTCTTGCAATTACACGCACAAAATTATCATTTGCAGCGGCTAAAAAACAGAAAAACAGAGCGTGAACCGCTCAAAACAGCAGCATCCCAAGGCGTCGCCGCCTCGGGATCACCCGGGCGGGGCATACAGAGCGCACGCGGCGGTGCGGTCATCATGTTCGCGGCTTCACTGCGCTATGAGGCCGCTGCCCTTTTTTCTTCGTTACCCAATATTTCTAGTTCACTATTTCTGGGCGGCGCCTTGCGCGGTGCTGGAGCCAAGGAATGCCGTGGAGTGTGCCGCCCAGACTGTCGGTCTTGCCTGCGCTCTGATAGCGTATCGCATCGTGTCTTTACCTCGCGTCGACCCTGGCACAAAGGCAAGCGTCGCGAAAGTGCGGTGCTTTTCTCGGAGCCTGCCTTAATGGTAGAATCGGAGCGACTACGGCAGTTCGCTACGACTAAGGTACCATAAGCTTTCACTGTGGCGAGCACGACGGCTACCCTCGTGATGGGTTCCAAGTTATGTTTGCAGCTTGTAACTACTGCGGTAACTTTGTGATGTCCTTAGAATGCGTGACGACTACGGTGCCGTCTCACGACGCCTGCATTTGCGACGTGGCCCATGCGACAGAGGCCATTCGCGGCGACAGCAGCAACATTTCACGGTGCCTACCTTCGTGGTGGGATTGACGAGACGACCGCAGGTTGCGACGAGACGACAACTACCGATTTGCTTTTAGGGCACGAAGATTATAATTGTAAGAATACGATACACTTTCATCACACAAATACGACACATTCATAGCGCCTCCCTTCGTGACGGAGTTGATACGATGCAGCGCGTGACTACTTCGGCAAGTTTTCTCAAAGCCTTCCAACGTTATGTGGCCTTTTTAAACGTGTGCGTGATAGGCTTCCCTTTTAGAATCTTGTATGAATCCATTCCTTCTTAAGGCGAACATCAATCGTAAACGTGCGGGGATTTGTCTTGCCGCGGCACTGCGGCCCGCGGCACTTTAACTATCATGGACTGACACACGCGAAAAGTTTGTGCTTCTTGTATTCCGGCGTTTCTCGCGTATGTTTACGCTTTTTTTCGCTAAACAACACCGTAGACCCCTGACACCAACTAGCCCCACGCCACACTCAACTAAACGTAAACACATAGAGAAGAACCGATGTTTGGGTGCGGAGTTGGCAGCGGACGCAGCGGCGTATAATGTTTCTACTGGTTCGGGTGGCCACCGGGCGGGGGTGCCACTGTTGGTTGAAGTGGCGAAATATTGCGGCCCTGCGGCTGCACGTTGTGGAGTGTGGTTAGGCTGGTATAAGAACACCTTCGTTCCTGTCCAGAAATTGTCGTGTGTTTACGGGTCGCTTTCCGGACGAATACGTTTTGTAAAGAAAAACGACGGCAACTTTGCACGCAAATAGACACCTATTCGACTAGGAGTAAATCACTCGCTGCATTGTCTATACTTTTTAAAGCGAAAGTGTTTTATGCGAGGCTACACAACAAAGATTTTGGTGACGTGATATATGTCTTGGAAGTGACGTCGGCAGAAAAAGTGCCAGTCATGCGGCGGCGCCTGGTTTCGATCCGACGACTCTCTGGCTTTAAAAGGAGATACGTGGCGCTCTTCCCACTGCGCTACGAACCGAGACATGACCATGTTATACGAACTTGGCTTAATTCCTTCCCTGTGACTCATTCAGATGGTGCGCGCCGTCTAGAAGAGGTGAAGCGAAGTAGCGCATCATGACGCTAATGAGCGCCGACAGTTGGCGCCTCCGATGCCGGCGCCTTTGTGAACGGTGGACTCGCGTGCATTAAGGCACCGTAGCCTGTTTTTTGTTTGTTGCCTGTCGTAGTCACTTCGTCTGGTGGGGTCCGGCTCGTGAGCCTTTCGCACAATAAGGGAATTCATTTAACATTAAACTGCTCCTTTGAAGGGTCTTTCACTTTTGTGTTTTGTCAAATCCTATGAAAGAGAGATAAAACTCTTTTGAAGAAGCGAATACACCTTCGCGGTTGTTTTCAGTAATATCAACTGCACGGTAATCACATAATCGGCACTGATTATTTATCCCAGTCCTGCCTAAATGCAAATGTTTTTCACAGGCAATATGCTGAAAATAAAAGGAGCGCCAGACAACAAATAAGGATGAACGGCGCGTTGTGCGAGATAAGCGAATGTTATACGCTTTCGGCCGCACATGGCGCCTCCGGGTGTCACGATGAAGAGAATCGGCCGAGATCGAGAAAACTGACATGTATGCGAGACTAGAACGCGCATGCGCCCTCAGCTATATCGACAGTAGGCGCTACGCCGGAAGGTGTCACGCCGATAATTATCGCGCACCGCTCCCTTGGTCCCATTTATTTTGTGACCGCCTATACTTCCAAGGTATCTCCTGTCCATTATACTTCTTCGTATATCGCGGGCATTGACGAGCGTGTACTGATCACAGCGTTGTGCCACTCACGCGAAATTTCGACGGGATCTGCAGTCGCGAAGGCAGTGTTTGTAGACACATACCGCACTAACGTCCGGGTGTTTGACATCACAAATCTTCACGGATGTCAAATAATTAGTAGCCCTCTACTACAGCGCGCGCATCGTAGCCAAAGTCTAGCTTCCTCATAATTTGATGCTGACCAGCGTTGCCAGATGACTAAATTCAGCACCAGATTTTAAATATCGGGTGAAATTTGGGGGCTCCTGGTGTTGATGTCCCGAAATGGCTACACCAGATGATATCTGGTGCAAGCTGGTGAACAATTTTCTCACCTGGCTTTTCACATGAAGTGTCACCTAAACTAGCTTGTAAACTAAACACCATTTTGTTAGCCTTTGATGTGCCTCCCATAGTTCCCCTACATTATTGCACACATCCGCACTCGGTCGCACTAGAAGGGACCATCGGGAAACGGATTTTAGCGCCCATTACGGAGATGGAGACTCTCTCTATTTCTCTCTTTCGCATGCTATGCTCTCATATGTGAGCCCAAGGAGTCTAAGAAAAAAAACATCTGGCCTGTAAGGGGGAGTGATACGTGCTGTACACGTTTCATAGGGAATGCGTCAGAGATAAATAAAACCATGTGACAACAAATAATTCGTTTTGTGGTATGCGTTTTTTGTTGTTGTTTTGTTCCTCTCCGCTGTTTGGGCGGTTTCGGGAATTTTATTCATGAGCGGGATCGATGGTACTGCTTCGTTCGCGAGGCAGACGCGTGCCCTGGAAACCTGACGCTCTATCACTTGTCGTAGTGTTCACACTTTTTCATTGCCGCTTCTTACTCCTAGCTCTCCGCGCGGTGTTTGAGCGCCTTCGTTGTTGCTTACATTGCTGCAATCCCATTCCTAGCTATGCGCTCCGGACGGTGATTTAGGCGTGCGCACGCGGGCGGATTTTCTCACATGTCGTGATTGTTTACGTTTTGCAAACCAAGAAATAATAATAAAATGACTACGAAATGTTTTCGCTCCTCTGCGGTCTTTTTACGTCCTTTCCTGCCGAAGCACAGGAGGCGCCAGTTTCTCATTTCAAACTTCCATCTTCATTTTTGCCGGCTCGCATGCATGGTTGTGTGCGCCGTAAACCCCGCTGTCGTTGGTGCGACCAACTTCAAGCACGCTGTGTTGCAGATAGCTGCGGAAACATGCTGTAACTTCTGGACCGCAGCAATGGATCACTTCGGTGACGTCAGTAAACAGAATCGCACGGGAACCACGCTTGAGAAGCTACATCTTCATCGCACAAACTGCACCGTTTTGCTGAATTTAGTGGTTTCGCCTTCCCTGAAAGATGAACTCATTTTCCACATAAGAGAAAAAAGGCTCCGCTCATTTTAGGCGAGCGCCCTTATGTCGCGTCTGAAAAGCATCTTGCGGTGTGCACACGCTATTTCAGTGAGACCACAGGCCAGATCAGGACTTTTTATGAAATTTCAGAAAACAAATGTATAAGGTGCGAAGCACCTTGTGACCTCGCAATGTCCGTTGTCCGTTTGGCAGTGGCGTCCATGCAGAGTCGCAGGAAAAAAATGAAATGAGCACTGGCAAGATTTAAACACTGACTCCCGCAACAACGCGCCACAAATTCAATACGCTATCAATGCACTACGTGTGCAAGGGAGACATTTTATTAGAATATAGGTACTGAAGTGTAAAGCGAACTCGCAACGTCCATTGGCTTCCATTTGGGTGCGTGCACACAGCATTATAATCGAAAAATATGAGTCAAGCCTCCAAGAAGGGTAACAAAATCCCACATCTCCACGTCGTGAACGGTGCCAAAGGAGCGAAGTGCTTGTACGTGAATTGTCTTTCTTGTGGTGCTTGTCATTTACTGTGAATTTACTGCACCTCAAAATCATTTAAAACTCAGAGCCCATCAGCAAGCTTTGAGTATGACGCTCATTATGCAGGCAACACACAACTTCCGTTCAGTGCTTCGCACACTCCGCATCGTTGAAGTCGTGGAGATGTGTGCTGTTTTCTTCAATCGCTCAATGCTGACCCAGACAAAATGCAGAAGGAGCTCGACATGCCCCACAGAGCTCTAAATTTCAGTGTCACCGATATTCAGTGGAAAAGCTTCTTTTGCCATTACGACGATGGTGGTGCAGGTTTCTCTAGTGAGCTTTCTGCTGCTGCAACAGTGCCGAATTGAACATAAGTGAAACGTTGGCCAAAAACGTTGTAGCAGTGCTGCCATGATTTTTACATGCGGAGCATCTCATGCTCGGGCTGTGTCCCTCCTTCCCTTGTCGTTGTCGTTGTTGTCCGCCGTCTGCACCCACACAGCGCATGCCTGGCCAGGCACGGCTTATGATGATTTGGGCAGGATGTTCCTAGGGATGTGCCAACCAATAATTCATCACGAGATAGGTTCGCGTTCAACCACCGTCGTCATCTCCCGTAGGGGAACCGCTGAAGAAGAAGAAGGAAAGAAGATCAAAGCTACGAAGAGGAGGGCGTGTACGTTGCTCTCAGCCGGTGCACCAACGTCAACAACGCTTATCTCACCAACGCTGTCGGAGACTACCGATTCTACCACAGGGACGACAACATCGACAAGAAAATGATGGACGAGTTTAGGCGTCTCGAGAACCACCCACCTACTCACCGTCGCACAACGGTACTTCCGTGCTTTGCCACCGGTGTGGATCCCGGACACGGAATACACTCTGGCGCTACTAAAGACCAAATCACTCAACGTAACGACAACAAAATGGACCCACACAGAACCCCGTTGATGCTTCGCATCCTCATCAGGGTTCCCCAAGGTGAGATGGTGTAATTTTTTAAACGCCTTGCAGCGAGAAGTAGAGATTCATCTACCTAGCAATTAACACTTTCTTGAAGGCATTAGTGCCAACCACCTATCAATAGTGTTGTCACAGACAGCGCGCTATCCGTTTGATAAGCTTTCCACTCCAATAGCTCTTGGAGGGCACGGCAAGACATACTTAAACGACAGTACAAGATATAAAGATGGACACCTTGGCTGAAGAGTGCCGTAATTGATAAAAAAGTTCGCGATGACTCCACATTCTTCTGGGCTGGGATAATAAAGTATTCAACGGGCTACAAGACACGGCGTACACAGAGGTAACCCTCTAGTACTTAGCCCAGTGTCAACGCGGTAGATCAAAGGGTTTTCAGCGAGGTGACCTGCATCAAAATACAGTACCGAAATAAGAGGTCTGTTCCCACTTTAGACGCTATTGCGTGCATTCGCACAACGTTGTCATGGAAGTCAAGTTGCTGCGTGGAGTTCTTAGTGAGTGATGACATGCTTTGAAGATTCACGTCACAGATAAACGAATCATTGTAATAGTAAATTTCGACCCTTGCTCTATTCGTCAATTTTTTTTTCGTTTTATAAATAATAGTTGTAAATGCGCTTGGTGTCAAACCATATTTCATGTCAGTGGGACTCTCGATTACTCATTTTTAAATAGGTTTCATGCTGAGCAAATATTTTCTGAAAGCTTGACTGCAAAACCTTTTCTGAACCAAAATTTGCCATTGTGTATTTGAACTTTGTTCTTATGCGTTTGTTTTGCTTCCTTTGAGCAAAAAATGTGCGGATAATTTGTGGTGTACGTATTTTTAAAGTGTCGAAATGTTCTATCTAAAGAACCCTTATCTAGTATGTGTGTACGAAATCCTCTCTTGTGTGTTTTTATTTTATTGAGAAAAGTTGTTTAATTATAGGCGATGGGTGCCTTGAGGTACAACATTTGCTTATGTGCTGTACGTGTAGGTCGCCCCTCAATATTTTCAATATCCCTTCCACTGGCTTCTTCATTTCTTTTGTATTGGGCAGTGGCGAGCCTTTAATGAATAAACCTGTAAGTGACCTTTAGAGGTATTCAGGCAACCTACACACTTATTCATCTTAGTTTTTATTTTCTTATTGCATCCACAATCGAATTCTGATATATCAGTGCATACGCAACAGGTTAATTTTTGTTTATTTTAGTTTACTCCCAGTTCAATTTGCTTTGATGAATATTTAAAATACGTTCCATCATGTAAGTTTTCGAATTCTTTTAAATGCTGTTCTTAACTTACTGAGCATGATAATTGGTATCTAACTGTACTAATATTGTCTCTCTTTTCAAAAGCTTCCGAATTCTGAAAATTCTCCAGATTTTCGAATGTGTTCATGTTTGTGGTAATTTGTAAACTGAGTTAGTGTAATATAAAAATATAAAAGACCAAATGCATTTTATTATACCTCGACCATGATGTCCTTGTTATGAATAGACACGTCGTGCTCTTAAACACCAAAGTCCTTTGCTTGCTGCATTTATGTTGTCATGCACTCGCTAACAATTTGGTTTTGAGAGTGAGAAAAACGAGAGTCTGACGTTATGTATTGCCAACAAATATACAGCAAATGACACGTAATTCCAAATTCTCGATGCTTAAGGTAGCAGTAATAATAAATGCTGTATTCAATGACCCTACTTTGCACATAGTCAACGCTCATTGTTGCAAACTTGACGGGATATTGGCAGTTTGTTTGAATGACCAGACGACATGCTAGACATAACTCTGGGCAAGACAAATGTGCACGTAATGTTTGGAAATAAATTTAAGTGACGTTTTCTAGCATTTAGTTTCTATACTACACAAAACAAACTGAAAACAAAGCTGAAAAGTCCAGCACTAGTTAATACGTCTTCTACTGCTCACCAGAACTTTCACGGCCTGTATAACAAGATTTTTCATTTCCAACAAATTCGGTCACGTCAAAAATGAGGGTTTTGAAAATGATTAAACTCAGTAAGGCTGCTCGGAATACTGAGGATGACTAAGAACATTGATCTACACAAACATTGTGCTTTATTTCAGACTTTGTTTATTAGCAAAGAATTTGTTTTTGAACCCTTGATTATCTTACATAAATATTTTAAGCGATTCTAGACGGGAGGCTGTACTAGATAGGTGGAACCATACTAGGTGGGGTAACCTGGGATACGAAACAGTGCTTTCTCATGGGACAGAGATTCAAAAACCCTGGTTGAGTACATTGGCGAAAAACCTCCAAATAAGTACGATGTTCAGAATAGGCTCTCTTTCTGCAGTGGACATAATCAGGCTTATCATGTTGAACTACCGCAGTACTCGTTGATTTAAGAGAACAAATCTTGAATGTGCCTTGAACAGTATTAGAATTGCTCTGCAGGAGGAGGAAAGGGCAAAAGGTTTATTGAGGAAAAAAAAGAGAGAAGGTGGGTTGCCTTCTCAGCCCACGGAGCGTCGCGTTGCCGATGCTCGTGTGGCCCGCTGGATCAGACGGAGCTGTTCTAGCAAGTGCGAGGTTGTCAGCGCGCATTACCATTGCTCGGGGGATGGAAAACCGAAAGGAGTAGGGTGCTAAGACAGAAATTATTTATTTTAATATAGAGGAGTGTCTGCAGCATGTTATAGGACCCCAAAAGTGAGGTAGGCATGATGTTGCGTACGTTTAGTCACCGATTGTGTCACCTTAGCGACTTCTGTGCGATGAGAGAACTCAATTTTTTGGATGCATCAGTTTTATAGCTTAGTCAAAATTTTGGTATATAGTCTGATACAGACAACGACGACGACGCTTCCTTCAAGAAAAAAAGTGTTTATTGCAGCATGCTTGTGCTCCCAAAAATTGAAAAGCACACATCTGGTAGAGGATTCGTCAAAACGACTTGTGCGGGCGAGCGTAGGCCAAACAAATGTGTCAGTGTTGTCTGAGTGAATATCTGTGTTTCTGCGCAGATATTTCTAGAATCCCTGAACCAGATAGAGGAGAACAACCATTAGAGAAGTAAATTTCGCTCAAGTGATAAGAGGGAGCGACACTCTCCGCAATAAATAAAATAGCGTGCCCAGAATACCAAAAACAGAAGAATACACGCATTTCGACTTCAATACCACAAACACAGCCTGAGTCGGGGTGACGGTAACAAAACATATACGTAAACCTAGAGAATACACGAATAGTGGCATTACCCTGCCTAGTAGTTGTTTTACGAGGTTAATAAAATGAAACGGTATTCAAAAGAGTAAAAACTCTGTCGTCCGGCGTACTAAGGCTGTGGGCAAACCACGTGAGTGACATCGGTCTGCGTGAATTGTGGTCACCTGCCGGAGTCATTATTTGGGATTACCTCGCGAATAAGTTTGCGGTCACGTTCTTGAACAGAAGTACGTCCTGCATTATCATTGCAGAAGCTTCTGAGATTTCGTGGCCGATATGGAGCCTAAAACCTTGAAGATCACTTGAGTGACACTTGGCGTCTCGACGTCAGAGTTTGTAGCTTCCGGCATCCACCAGCGCCTGGTCTGTATACTGACGGGAGCAAACTGGCGGATCTCCCCCGCACGCTGCAAGAAACCGTTCATATCCGCGTTGAAGTCATTGTCTTCTACTTGTGGCAGGAATGTATCGAGAAGCGTCGTCGGCTGCAACGACATACGAGCTCGAATGGAGTAATCTGCGTAGTTTCCACGATAGGTGTATTGTACGCAAATGTGGTATCAGAAAATATTTCCTCCCATGTCTTACGTTGCCCTCGAGGTACATAGAAAGGACAGCACCTGCCTCCTATTTCCTACACGCGCCTAGCATACGCTCCGAATTTTGCCCTTTTTCGCTCACATATTGTATCGATGACCCTAAAATAGCCATTGGCGCCTTCGTAAAATCCCGCTCGAAACGTCGATACCAAGTGCGTTATCTCAGAAGCGACCGTTTTTTGGTACTGCTTCTTGAAGTGACGAACACGCCGGGAGCCACAACTAGGCTTACCCCTGCTGCCACGGCTGCCGCCGCAGATGTGCCGGTGCTCCTAGGGTGTGTGCACCCCCAACGCCAGCCTCCTCCGGCCTACGTGCTCGTGCCTCCTAGCTAGCTCCGTGTCTCCACACGCCCAGGCCGAGCGTACCGTCACCCTCTCTACCGTTGACGGCCGCGCGGAATACATGGTATGAGGTGAAGACATCAACCTCTGTGAGAGAGAGAGAGAGAAAAAATTTTATTTGCCCTTTAGTCTAAGGCCCCCTCATTCCAGGGGGCCACTGTAATTTCTCATTAGTTGGTCTTCGAGCGGTCTATCCGGCAAGGCGGGGTGCCTATGGTTTTTTGGACAAAGCTTAACAACGATAGCGGGCTCACTTCTCTAGGCTAGCCCGATGTGACACGGAAACAATTTTTTTTTACCAAGCAAGCTCCAGTCTCTGCTCTAGTCTCCCAACTGTCGAACTCAGGCTGCAGCCCCAAGCATGGCCAGCGTTCCCCTAAACGTCACATGCCGGCGGCTCGGTTAATAGCGCCCGACGAAATAATTCTTCGGCACAACGGAGGCCTCGCGATGCTACAGGATCCGCCGCGGTTTTAGTCGACACCATTTGACGGCGCGGTACACTACCAATGATCCTTGACAATCAAGTGCGAATACTCCCGGTCACTAACTTTAACGTGGTGAGTACGCCATCAAAGGACAAACCACGATCATATGAGAAGCTTGAAACCCTCCTGACTGATGGTAAGCAGTTTGTCGTGAGCATACACATTGCCATTCCGGTGAACACAGTCACCGGCCTCATCTCAATATACGATCGGGCGACACCCACGTGCGAATATAGGAGGCCGCGGGCCAATAAAACCCTTACGTCAAAATACTATACTCAAAGCATATAAGCACTTCGAACATTGCTCAAATTATCTTCAACAGCAATCGGCTTCCTCTTTGGATCCGCTACCGCTACGCCACCTACCGACCCAAAGCAGCTGTCTGCACGATAAGCTAGCGCACAGGCCATCACCTAGATGTGTGTCCTAACCCGAAAACAGCCTCATTCTACACAACGCTTGACTTCTCAACTCCAGAAACGACCACCCCGGCTCTCCCAAGTACTGTATGTGAGCCCAGATGTCACCGGAACAGCTGAGAAAACCGCCGCTATCAGCCTCGACGCCAGCCTCCCACGTATGCTCAAGTTGCAGCCGCTAGACTCATCGCATCAGATGTGACTGATCCCCCATTTACTGGTATTCCTGCTGTACGAACCCGCCAGTCGGAGTTGGAAGAACCCCTTAGGAGCAACAACGCAGCGAAGACTAACTGACTGTAAAGCAGCCCACCACTGTGCAACATCATCACCCGGTGACCACCTAGATCTTCTTGCCTAGTCAGGCTTGGTCTCGATCCTCCTTTCAACCGTCTCCCCAGAACATTTCTTAGAAGCAATGAAGTGTCTTCGGGCCCTTCACGCAGAGGTCGGTCCATGTTTCAAGAAAAAGCTGCGTTAAGCGGGAGCTCGAGCTTGGTAATTTACCTTCTCTCATATTCATATCCACCCGCCTGCACCTTCCGAAGAAGGCGGTACTCGCCCACATTTCATACCGCTGATTTCTCCGACGCTCCTCCTTCTACGTGCATTGCGGTAGATATCAATGACACCATATGCGATCGCACGTGATACAAAATTTGAAATTCTGGAAAGTTTCCTTGCAAGTCATAAAGCGGAATGCTTCCACCGACAGAACAGCCTCCTAGCCAAAATTACGGCGATGCAATGCGTTTTATAAACAATCAACAATACCTTTGCGCGTTTATTCGGATCACAGAATTCGCACAGGTTGTCTCCCATATCAACGATGAAAAAGCATGCAACCCCCTTCTCGGTTGGCAGTTGAACTGCCGCGGTTTCTTTAATAGGCGCTTAAATCTTCAGCAGTTAATTTCAGCAGAACCAATACCCCCACCTGGTAGTGGCCTGCAAGGTCCAAGAACCGACGTAAAAGAACCGACAATTGGGCGAGTTGTTACTTATTCATCTTTTCTAACAGCGCGCACACACACAGAAGAAGAAGGCAAAGAAGGGGACAGGACGAGCGCTGGAAGACACGACAGCTCGCTGGATATCAAACTTTCCATACTTGTGCTAATACGTCAAAAGCGGTTTTGGTATAGCGTAACATTCTCGCTGAGCACTACAGAGTGGCGGATATTACAATACCACATGACTTCATCACCCTGTAATAACCTAAATGCTAGGCCTCTTGTCGTCATTTAGTTGCGTTTACAGCCCTGAAGCTTCCAGTCATAACGTGAGCACCCTTCTGATTCGGGCCACAGAAGCGGCAAAGAGCCACCTCCTTGCGACTATCATGGACTTTAACGCTCTTCACATAGCCTGAGGCTACAATCGCGCCACTAAGAAAGGCCGTTTACTTTAGGATGCAGTTTCGAATCGACGCTTACGGTAGAATCTAAACTCTCAATTTCTACCAGAATTGGCAACAGTGCACAGACATCACACTTTCGATGCACCTTTGTTTTCCTCGCAGTTTCCTTGGACATTAGCGACCTGAATTGGCAATGTATGCTTCAAAGCTAGGTAACGATTAGTCAAATTTTTGTTTTACGTTTCGACTGCATTCGGCACATACTCCAATGCGGCGGCAGACTGATATCACAAATTGGCGAGCCTTTCGGCTCTCTTGGCATGAACAGAGATACCCTCCTGATGATGCTTCAATTAATGATTGGCTTAAACACCAACTCGAGGTGAAGAAGGCTCATGGTTCGCCCCATTTCCTCCCAAACTGTTGACACTGGCCTTGAACATCTTTGGGAAGCGTACCGGAGGCTTCAGAAACAATGGCGCCGTCATAAGCACAATAGTCGTCTTTGAATGCGTATGGCTCATCTCCGCACCTGTATTGAGAACTATGCGGAACTGGCTCGTGGGCCAGGAGATCCGTTCTGCGACAGCATGCGTGGCAACCTTAGTATGCGGTGCACCTCGGCCATTCTTGGCCAAATGATTGATCCTTCTCATTTCACATCCATCAGCTGCAATCGTCTTGCAACCTTGTTACATAAAGTTTTAGATAGAATCTATCAGCTTCACACCTGTGTTTGCTAGCTTTACCTTGCCCAGGGCCAGCATGAGCCCCCATTCTACCATACACTGTGCAGCCAAAGGAAACAATGAATAGTCCAATTTTCACAGGTGAGGTCCACGCAGCCTTTCTCAAAACTAAACCAAACGTAGTGCCAAGAGAGGAGGGAACAACCAACAAGCTCCTTTGAAATTTTTACTATACAGGTCAGCCACTTACAATCTGCAGATCTCCCATTGGAATTGAAGCATGCTAAAATCGCTTCCATCTGAAGCTGGGTTGACCGATCGCTCTGGTACAGCTGATGCTCTTTCCCTCCTTTCGTGTGCAGGTAAGGTACTCTAGCAAATCATACGTGCCCGTCTGACCCAATATCTGGACAGTAAGTAGCATTACCTGGAGAGTAAGCACCATGAAGTTATAAACACTGGAATTACTGAGCATCTGTGTAAACACAGCCAAATAACCGAATATCAGTATGCGTTTCGGCAAAGTAAATATGCTGAATCAGCAATATTAAAGATCAGAAAAACACGCCACTAATATAGGAAATCGACTGTACACAGTAGGTATTTTTAGGGGCGAAGCTCTTCTTGCTCGGGCCCTGTCTAGGCCGTACACGGCATATTAACGATGATGGTGGCAGGATAGCCGTAGGGATTGGCCAACCAAAGATTGGCCGAAGAGGTCAAAACGTTCAACGCGTTCGTTGCTACCCAACAAGGAGCAGCGGAAGAAGAGGTTGTCGTTTGATGCCTGCGAGCTCAAGACCATTGCTCGGGCCCTGTCCCGTCCCTCGCTGCTGCCATACACGACGGAATGATGATGATTGTGGCAGGAACCTCTTAGAGATTGGCCAACCAAAGATTGGCCGAAGAGGTCAAAACGTTCAACGCGTTCGTTGCTACACAACAAGGAGGAGAGAAAGAATAAGAGGTTGTCGTTCGTCGCCTGTGAGCTGAAGACACGTACCGGGGGAAACGACACAAGACGCTCTGCAGAAGGCGACGGCCAAGGTGGATTAGGTTTCCCACACTGAATTCGCCATCTTACCCATGGAGATTCTCATCGTCCCAAACAAGCCCTACATAATATCCACAAACATCGACGTCGTCGGCGGGCTCGTCAACGGAGGGGTGGAGGGCTTGACTTGTCGAGTCTTTATATGATGTGTGGGCGAATGTTTCACGGTTTTACCGATAAGCATTTTAGTTTCGCCCCTCTCATCATCAATCACTTCGTACAAATTGCGGGTTTTGTTTTTATTTGAACAAAACTTTCGATTCTATTAACGTAACATACTGTTTACAAAATTACCGTACTATGGAATAAGACGACTTTCATGTAAGCTATTGCGTAGCAACGTAATTGTACACGGTTTGTTGTATACATTAAATACAATTTGGATACTGAATTCATATATTACGGTTTTCCGGAGGATCTATATTAGGACCAACAATATCCGTACTGTATCTAAACGATATTGTCAACTTCCCTCTGGCCTCAGACATTGTCCTTTACGCCGACGATAAGAATTTTTTTTTTCACGTTCAGTACTTTTTCTGTCCCATTCCTACTTGCAATCTATGGCTTAAAAATTTGTCCAGCTGGTTAGACGCAAACACACTCCTATTGAATGTTACGAAAACCAAATACATTGTCTTCTCCTCCATTAATAAACCAGCTGAATAGCTCTATGACGTTTAAATCAGGCCCGTTTGAACAGACTTCAGAATACAAGTTCTTTAAAATTCTATTTCATGAAAATTTTGGGTGGACAATTCACATGAACTTCATACAAGGTGTTATTGCTAAATCACTTTGAATTCTAAACCGATTTCCGACGTTGATGCCAATAAGAATAAACCGGCAACTTTACTTTAGTACAGCACATTCCCGTATGCAATATTGTCTACTAGTCTGGAGGGGGGTTGCATCGAAGTATAATTTGGATCGAATATATATAATGCAAAAACGGTATACGATTCATTCAAAATATATCTAGTCGTGATTGAACATTCCCACACTTCCCCGGAGGCAGATATGTCGTATAGAAATGTGTAAACAACATTTGTTAGAATATTTTTTTAATTAGGAGCAAATGATTAGCTGTTATTTGATTGTAGCTTATGGGTGGACCAAACCATGGATCACGCCCTCTGGCAATGCCCCCGCAACCCATTACCCTATCAAGAAGGTGAGCACTCGGAGACTGCATTGGACAGGCCGAACTAGGCGGCGCAAGAAGCCATCCTCGCTCGGGCTGTTAGTGTCACCGGGGACCTTCCTCCCTCAGTCACCACCTCACCCCCGAATTACCCCTTCAGTAAAATTTTGTCCTTCTCTCTCTATAGACGTATATAGACAGCACATGTTTCGTCAGCGCATGTCGTCTTTTATGAGGACTTCATTGCTCCATTTCTCCGCACAACTTAGCCGATGGAGTATTTGGCGATTTTTTAACAGTGCCGTGGGAAGAGTCGCACTCTCTACGTTGCCGTCTTGTAGTCTGTGGCTACAGCAATCCAGCTGTTGAATAATCGCGCTTTAGATAACAGACTTGTAAGTTCCATTTCGATCTTCTAGAAGGCCGCGAAGTCACAGTATTGGGACCCAGAAGTCTGGCGGGACTAGTCAATGACATTTTCGCCGCTGGCAGTCATGACATTTTGAGACGCAGTGGTTGATGTATGTGATCCAGGGCTACCAGCCCTATATCTTACCTGGTTATGGTTCGTAATGCGAAACATCCAAACATTTGTCGCGGAGGTCGGTCAAGATTACTATTCATTCTCGTTGTAGCATACAAGCTCTTTGCTAGCGCTGAATGTTCACGGCATATTGCTGTGAAATTCCGCTTCAGAGCCCTTGGAAGGACGCTTTTGTGTCCTTCGAGGTAGTCAATTATTGCGCGTAGCTCGGCGTCGTCACTCGTCCTGGCAGCTAGGTCACAATGTCAAGAAATCTGGCGTCTTTGTAGGAGCCTTGTGGACGCCAGTGTACAGAGGCGCGTTAAAGGCTGTCCTGCCAATGCTTAGTATTCGTTTTGTGAACAGTGATTGTGTTCAACTCCTGCAGGCGCAGGCTTTGTCGTCTCGAGAGGTAATAGTTGACTACCAAACCTGCGTCGAAACGCGGGTGATGCACAAATACTTCAACATTGAACAGGGTGCTGCGGACTTGCGAAGAAAACTTAAAATGGCTTAGAGGAAGACGAGGCAGTGTTTGTGAGAGGCTGCACAGATTTTTAGTAAATATAAAAACCGCGGCTCGCCTATGCGAAAACTTTTCTGTCCTATTCTTATTTTGGTGGAAGGCGGGAGATAAGCCTACGTCAATGGCGTCCGTGCGCATTCCTGTCCGGAGAACTGGTAAAAATGTGCAAGCACATACGTGCGCTATAGGAAATTTTTCAGCTCGCCGACAGCGTTATGCCGAACATCCTCCAAGGAGAATTCACGCTGTGTTTAGTGAAGCCAATGAGTGGTTAGAAAATATGTGGAACTTTACGATGAAGCACCGGTAGTACGCACACAGAGTGAGAAAGCTTCCAAGTATTCTTTGTCCTTCCTGATAAAGTTAGGTATGGCTGATGTTGTGCCCTGGTCCTGCAGGTATTGCTCTGCAATGAAGAAGTGGCCCAATACCTTTAGTTCCTCATACGTAAGGAGAAACGTTTCTGGATTGAGTGCTGCTCTACATGTTTGGATTGTATTAGGTGCCGTCTCTAGTCTTTGCGATATCGTTGTAGAAGGTCCGGACCATTTCGACGTCTTCAACGTATACGTGCTAAGAGTGCTATTTAGGTAAGCTAGCATATTTTCTATACCTAGCGGTCATTGCCGGTGCTGCCGTTCGCAGTACTAACTGCATCATCTTGAATTCGCCCAGTCCGTTCAATGTTAAAATATTTATTTTCTCGCGGTGTCCTTTTTTTCCTATCATGTGCCAGTACCCTGCTTTCAGTTTCAGCGAAGAGAAGAACTTCGCTTGGCACAGGTGTTCAAGATAATAGTAAATTTGTGGATTTTGTTCATTCATCAGTTGTCAATGCCGAATGTCAGTGTGGCGTATTTTGTCTTCTGGAGAACAACTACAACCGTCCAGGGGCTTCTCGAGGGTTGAATGCGGTTGTCCTAGTGCTTGTCCAACTTGCGTCCGTATGGATTTTAGCTGGTGTTAAGACAGAGGATGCCCTCACAGCGGCGTATTACTTTATTTCTGCGGGAAATTTGTACTTTGTCTTGAGCGAAGCCCTTATTCGAGGGAAACGAAGGATAGCCACTACAAGGGTACCGCAATCCCCTTCAATTTTTATATTTTCGGCTCCAGCGACGAGCTCAAGTTCAATAGGGGTGCTGACTTCAAAGCGCCATCGAAATCACACTCAAGTTGGTAGACGGCGACCACGTCGCTTTTTTTCCTCAAAATCTGCGAGTAAAGCTATAAACCCACCTTGTTTAAGCACAACTACTCTTCTGTAAGTGCCACGATGTGAATGTAAGAGTTTCCTTATTCTTATTTCACAGGCACAATAGCTCTTGCAAAAAGACACCACGCTTCGAAGCTCCCCAAGATAGCGTCCGTGTGAGGAGCCGCATCTTGAGAGTGGACATCAATCACCAGGCTTGCACAAGAAAGCTAGGTGAAGTGGTCGTTGGCAATCCTTAGAGTACATTGTGGTGGGGGGCATGTTTTCTGTATCACGGCGCAATGGGCGAAAAAAGGAGGGACTTGATTTACAAATTTGTAATAGCACCATTGTCACTAGAAATGTCCACTCCAAATTTACGTAGTCCTCTGGGAGTAGTTTTGGAAATGGCGAATGGGACACAGTAGGTGGTTATGTTTATATTAGTTTGTGTCGCACAGGTTCTATTTGGCCTGACGACATGACCTCCTGCATGGCGTTGTGATAACCCCCATGTATTTGGCAACTTTTTATTACGAGAGCATGCCTATTGGGATCAATGGTATTCTGTGAAATAGTGATGCATGTTTTCAAGCAGCGGTTGGTCGACTATAAAGCTGTTATGAGATCCCTGGACACCCGGCGCATGCATAATAGCGGAATTCCACCGTGACCTAATGGTTACCTAAGCATTGCGAAACAGTAACGGTATTTATTATAAGACATGCATTGAACATAAAAAATGAGTAAAATATTATTCAATCATCTCGTCGTCATCTGATTCAGCAGGTTTTTTTGTT
>JABSTR010003407.1:0-40203 GCA_013339765.2 Haemaphysalis longicornis | reverse complement strand
AGTGCGGAGGAATCGTTGATGTTAATCGTTAATGACGCGATGTGGACGAAGCGTACGTGAAAGACGACGAAACGTCTGAGCTTACGCCTATAAGCGCGCCTGTTTCAATGGGCTACATAGAGGAACTTAAACAGCTTGTTCGCGCCAAGGGCTTTCTGAGAAAATCACGCGGCTGCTCTAAATAAACTGGAGACAGCCTTAATCAAGTCTTCACTGCAAAAACAAACAGCCATCAGGGACTTGTGTGTGAGAAAATAAATTGTCTGTTGTCGATTTTTTTACTATGGTCCATACACTACGAAGTTCGGGATATAACTAACGGAGGCTGCGTGACGCTCAGGTTCGTTATAAGCGGGCTCGGCTGTAGTTGGTGATCTTGAATGGTTGCTGGAAGTGCGGGAAGACGGTTTCATTCAATTGATATACGAGGTATTTACGACAGAAGAAAACTCGGTTCGCAATGATGGAACTGCTACGTTGCGAACGTGCTCTAATCGAGGAGATGTATACTGTGGAGTACAAATGAGCTCATCGCGTATATAGGATTTGATGGTGAAATATATAATGAAACAGGCTGAGGGGAACACTTTTGCGTCGAGATCCAAAAGATGGCAGATTTTCCTTGTGTTATGCTGGCTGATCAATTATACTTAGTAAGTACAAAAGGGACGGAGTCGCTTTGGGTTCTGGATCATTTCAAGTGAATTAGGATGTGTTGGGCTGTATCCCAAACTGGGGCAAGCTAGTCCATTTTCGGACGAATTAGAGCTTTATGTAAAACGTGTTCTAATAAGGATTTTTTATTTGACTGATTAATAAAGTTAAATGAAAAATATTTCAATTGAGTATATTTTGTAACAAATCAGTAGAATATTTAGAAATGTAGGTGAAAAGCCCATGCTTGCCCGATGGTTCAGACGTCGCGGCACTGAGGAGGAAGATACCGGTAACATGCTGGCAGCGCCGGCCGTTTGTGTTTCGGAGGCGAAAAATAAAAAAAAAACGCCAGCGCATCAAGATTATGGCGCGCGTTAAATATACCGCGAATGCTTAAAATATTCCATGCGACATCACGGTGGTGTTTCTGAAGGCTCATTTGTAAACTTGCAATGTCAACTTAGAAATTTAAAAAATGCTTGCGCCTTACTCAATTACGGTTGGCCCCCTACGAATGTGCTCGCATGATACGGGGACACGTACTGGCGGGGTCCTCGTGGCGATCGTGTTCACGTTCGAGACACTCGATAGATGTGCTCAGGCAGCCAGGAGATGAAATTTCGTGTGTTTTTAAAAGCCGTCAAGGTTTCATTTCCTGGGTACTTCCCGAACTACCCGGCAGGTAGCGAGGTGAGACTGACCCCGGTGTAGCTACGCGGATACGGTGAATTCGTGCTACGCGCAACAAGAGTTACATTGTGAACTATGCATGTCGTTGCTTTAATTATTTGCTAGCAATGAAGTTCTGTCGGTTTTTATCCTGTCCATCTTTTCCTAAGTACCTAGCACGACAAATACGAAGCGTGCGTCGTGTGAAGGATGAGCCTGTTTACTTTCGAATGGCCATGTGAGGAAGACGAGTTTGAATTGCTTTTTTAGCCTATAGAACAGATGGCCGATGGAACCAAAAATAGATGACGAAGAAATTAAGAAGATCCAGGGCTGAATTCTTTGGTAGTAGACAATCGATGAATCCGATATTTCCCTCATACTCGCTAACAATTTTCCCACAGCCTTAATGCGAAACACTTGGATAAGACGAACACAGGCGATCCGGGGATAAACGGCCACTTTGTTTCGTTTATTTGTGATTTATGGAGTAATCGCTATTCTGCCTTGAAATCTTCTTAGCCATACTCAGCACGGGAAATGAGAGAGCTTTTCTTGACAACTACGGACAATAATGTCACTTTTTTTATGGGCACTGCGGGGATATTTTTTCCTCTCGGCTTTCTGTCACTTCCTGCAGCGAACGGCTTTATGATTAACAAGTTCGTATTCATGTGCGCATGTTTTTTTAATTATTGCAAACTGCTACCTCCACTGTTTTCTTTGTTTTTGCTTAAACTTAACCGCGATCAATCAGCACAGCCGACATTTTTCTCTGTCGCCTTTTTTATTGCTCGCTGCTGCTACGGTACTTAAATAATGAGAAATATTTGTTGATCAGCAATATCAACAGATTACTGTAACAAAGACCCCGATGAAAGCGATTCATGTATAACAGAAAAAACGGCGTTCCATCACAGCGTTTATCAACTGTTCTGGCGTAAGTTTATCGCATGTTGTTCTTCCATGGGCAATGCGCTACGCAGGACAGCAAACACAGCTTTTGTGCTCACACCTGAACAAACACAGAAACGGCGGTAATGACGCCTTGACTTAATTGGTATGCAAAGGGCACGCCGCGGATGTGCCACGAACAATACAGCACATACCTCTTCCAAGGTTACTTCCGCGCGTAGTGAACACCTTTCTCGCTTTGGATTCTGTTGGCCTCAGCCGGTGAATTTGTTAAGACGCTTTCTCCAGAGCGTAAGCATGTTCTTTTTTTAGGTAAGCATGTGCTCGTTTATAAGTGCTAGGGACGCAAAAATGAGCCAGCCTGCTTAACGCTTCTTTTTGTCCAGTTTTTAATATAAGACGGAGCTTGTTTTTAGCAGTTGCTCTAATATTTGCATGTAGACAGCGCTAAACCTAAATCTAATTCGTAAACACCCGAATTCACATAGTGCAAGACCCCTTGCTAACAGGGTTTACGATTGCTCTGCGGAAGGCCGGCACCGTTTGCAGCGAAGTTGTGTGTAACGCAGCATTGTTCAAACATATAGAAAACAAGCTTGCTCTTGAGGAGCTGCTTGCCCTTTCTCACACCTTCAGAAATAAAAAATTAAGAGCTATCAATGCGGAGACATTCAGATCTCTGGAATAAATTGTTCGCCATATCGAATGCTTGCCTAGTAGGCGGTTGCGCGCACCTTGCCGAACATGGGGAAAAGCCGCGACTAATGGTGGCTCGGCGGAGCAGTGCGTTCACTTTACGTTCCCTACGCTCCACATAATGTTCTACAGTGACACAAATGTCTTAAGCACTGCTCCATCCAGAATTTCTTTTGTGGTTCTTCAACTCTACAATTGAAGCTTTTTGGCTGGGATCAGTCGTAACACAAGAATTTAACCGACATTCACTCAGTTGATAGCAACTAAAAATGATAAATCACGTTTCAAGGAGCATGCCGCCGTAATGACAATGCACTAAATGCTCGTTAATTCCAACTCGGTTAATTCGAACTTACGCTTAATTCGAACGGGTAATATTTCGGTAACCGGTAATAATTCGATTACCGGTAATAACCGGTAATAATTCGAGCCGGGACCAGGGCTGTGCCCTGGTCCCGGCACAGCCCTGTGTATTTCAATGGGGGGACGCTCCGGATAATCCGAACGCGTCGGTATCCAGAACAGTTATTTCGAGTTGGAATCCCATGGTTTTCATCACACCTCGCAGAAGACGTCGGCCCAGGGTGACTACACTGTGTTCCAAATCCAAACCAAACCAAATTTACTAGAGAAGCATTCAGAGAAACTTCGAGGCTGGATGTTGCTGCTTGTTATTTCTCAGTAGATGAGAGTTCTGACGCTGCGCTGGATATCTTTTGCAAGCAATGCTCGTTGAGTCATGGCAGAAAGAAAAAAGTAAGCAAATGCCTATTACCGATTACTTTTAATTTTGATTGCCTCGACCCTTCCAATTCAATAAAATTGTTTTCGCGCATAAACAGCGTCATTATTTTGACATTACGGCTGCCTGTTTGCGGTTTATAACTGACTGATTCATTAATTTCGTTTGCTGTTCGAACTCCAGAAACACTATTAACGAAATCACCTTCCACAAACGCGTAGAAGCGCATATTTCGCGAGAACGAGTCCAGAGGTGGCTTCTTTGTGTTCTGCTCGCGCAGTGTAGCACGATGTCTATTCATTCCAGCGCCCTCCCGCTAATTTGAACTCTGCTTAATTGGAACAATTTTATGGTCCCCTTCGAGTTTGAATTAACGAGCTCTTATTATATTTGTATTGTTGCCAGAAAACTGCCCTGGCTACATTTAATACTGCTCTAAGGTAAGAGAGAAGCGTTGGCTGATTTGTGTTAGTTGCACTAAATTCTACCTTGACAAAGGGGAATTTTAGGTAAACAGAATACGCTATCAGTGAGTGATTAAGTATATCATAGCCACTAGACGATGTGGTGATTATGACCATTTAAATAAATTAAAGTCAAATAGTAAACGCTTTACTCGGTGCTTCAGAGGCATGTTTGTTAGCAAGTAGGATCAAAACGACAATATGATTTAATTTAGAACCGGTGATGAAACTAATAAGTCGAAGTAGTATAGTAATACAAAACCAAGATACTGGTTTCTGCTCTGACATCACCGATTCACAAACCCGAACTCCGGCACATAACAGGTGTAGCGGGTACTGCGCACGTGTCTCATTTTTTCTCACAAATGTGGGTCATGTCTGTGCCGAAAATTTTTAGTAAGATCAGAATTGGTCCTTAACGTTAACTTTTTTTTCAACTTTACTGTGCATACTGGGAAAATATTACAGAAATAAAAACGGGAGCCGAGAAACATTGACTGATTTAATGTAGTCTTTCTAAGAGTAAACCTTCTGGGAACGAGGGTTGCCTTCGGCGGGAACTTAAACACTGAAGTAGTGCTTTCAAGAGTGTTCACTATTGCTTAAAAGAGTGATGGTGCTTGTTAACTTCCCATGCAGTTTCACGTAAAAAAAACCCACAAAAGTGAGTTTCTGCAAAGGCAGTGTTTGTCACCTTAAGTTCGATGTCATTGTTGGGAGGCATTCCCCTTTTTGCTAGCAGGTTTTTGTTGCAGAGAAAGGGTTGTATGAGTCTTCATCCTTATTTTATCAATTAACCACTTTGTACACTTGATTTCGGGAAAAAGAAAAATTACGGGGATTTCCACGAGCGCCTACTTATGTACTAATTACGAAAGTATAATTTCCATTGCCAGAAGTGTCCTCTCATTATTACCATCATCTTTTGATGTTCATGCACTTTTTGTGCTTTCTCAATAAGACTGGGCAAACACCATCATTAGCATTGCCAAAATATTCGGACGCCCCGCGGTAACGTATTCCGCTACTCACCGAGGTGCTATTTGTCAAATTACCTTGCTTAAATTACCCGTGTAGACTTCTGCACATTTCTACAGGATGTGTTGAAGGCCTCCACACATTTATTTTGGCTACTTTTTATCAACTAGAATAAGACAGCTTTACAGCTGACTTGTTGTTATTGTATACCTACTATACGACTTCTACGTATTGGAGGTCGTGCTTGTGTAACAAAACGACGACCCCGAATTCGAATCTTTTACCAAAGTTTACTTTATCGTCTTTCAACTCGATTTACTTGATTTGTTTACAATAGCTTCCCTAAAAAATTCTAGGTGAGTTCATTATTTTTTTACCTATTTTTTATTCTTCGCGTCATCAACCATTTTCTAGGCTATATGTGGCGGATTTTTCTAGGTCACCTCTTGACCACGACAAAAGATTTTGCGGCGCGGCGAGTTAAATATTACTAATCATAAAACTGCCACATGTTACAACAATCACATAATTTACCTTTCCAGGCTCAGTAGCTTTTGGGGGCTCTGGAGGTAACGGCGGCGACGCAAGCTACAGTGGTTCACGTGGCTATGGTGTTTGTGGAGGCCTTGGTGGATCTTCAGCCGGTTCGTCTTCTTTCGCAGGCGCAATTGGACGTGGTTCTGTAGGTTAGTGAACTTGCAAAAATGCTTTCTTTTGACAATTACATAACACCGTGTTTTCTGGAGACTGCTCACTGCTTGAGAGTCAGCGTGCATGTTTTTTCTCTGAACCCAAAATCTCTATAACTAAAATGACCAGATTTATAACGGAAAGCGTTAGATTTAGAGGCCGCTAGATTCTGTTTTTTAATGTTATTGGTTCATTGAGCCTTGATATTTTCTCTGAGACGGCGTTTATCGCCAAAATCAAAAAGTTTACACGAAGCAACAAAATTTTATTTCGCTGATCCTTCTAAGGCTCTACAGCCTAGTAATTGATTCGATTGGGCAGGGTTTGCTGGTAAAACCGTAAATATTCAGTCTAGAATATTTTTGCACTGAAAGTTATCACAGGAAAAAAACACCATTGTTTTTTCTTAAAAAATTAGCATTAATCTTTTTTGAATATTAATCTAAGGTATACAAAACGCCGAGCAGTGTACAGAATTTTAATTCAGTTCACTATTTTCAAGCTTAATGAGGCCAACCCTTGCTAGCATAGGAAGCATTTTTCCTATTGGTTAGGTGCCTCGCAGCCACTAGAAAGCGGGTTGGTTACCCCAGCAATTAAATTGAAAGAATGATCTATTATTACTGGTTTATTTCTTGGTTTGAAGGAATGTGAATATCAAATATACTGGTTACACAAACAGTATAAACTGTTTTGACAGCGACAAGTGTTGAACCTAAGAAATAAATGACTCTGTAACCAAACATTTTATTGGCGGTTAGGGGTCTGACAATTGGTATCCCGAAGCTCACCTTTACAGTACTGTTTCAGCCCATGTTCTCTACTTTCCTTCTCCACTGTCTCCGTTCCTCTCGCTTTCAACTTTGTTTCATATGAGCTGGAAAGGAAATGTCGTCACAAATCCTTCCTCTAAAAACTCGTTTCAGATTGCGAGTGTTTATTAACGGCAATCATAAGGTGAAAATAACAACCGAAGACTACAAAATTTCTTCGTTTTAGTGAGGGAACGCTAGTCATGTCATAAGACCCATAACGCCATTCTTATGCGTTTCCGCTTATATTGCACAATGAATAGCAAGCGCACAAATTTCACCCTTTATGCTTTCAACAGGTACTTGGGCTAGAGCTGCGGAAATGCAAAAAACGAGAACACCTTATGATGCAGAGATTACGAAAGCATTAGGGTGCAATTACAAAACGCTTTCCTTTACTTTTACTTTAATAGTGTTTGGTTTGCGCCTCTTCGTTCTGTTTATTGCTATGACTTAACACGTACCGGGCTCGTATCGGCAGGCTAAGAGAACGATTACCGCGAGCGTACTTTGCGACCCTCAAAATTCTTAATACAGTGATTACCATGCCCCTATTACTAATTCACACTTCAGTGCAGTTTTTGAGCCGAAGTAATGAGCTACCACCAAACTTGAAGGCAACAACAAATTTATTACGTCCATTTTTAGTCACACAGAGTAAGGAGCCATGGTAGTGTCGTGGGCGCCCTCGTCTCACATTATGGAGTGCTTGGGAGGATTCCCGGCCCAAATTGACCTAACCATTTGTTTCCCATTGAAGTACTTTTTTAAAGACGGAAGCCTTTAAACGCTCTTTCTAAAAAAACACGTAAAATTTAAGAGAGAGAGAGAGAGAGAGAGGAAACATTTTATTGAGCATCTCCTTAGTTCAGAAGATACTCGTGGCCGCAGGCATGACCCGAGCGGCGACGTCGGTAGCTCGGGTGACCAGGGTGGTTTGCACGCCTGGGTCCGGGCTACG
Source organism: Haemaphysalis longicornis (assembly GCA_013339765.2). Classification (NCBI taxonomy): domain Eukaryota; kingdom Metazoa; phylum Arthropoda; class Arachnida; order Ixodida; family Ixodidae; genus Haemaphysalis; species Haemaphysalis longicornis. Next base: position 32,619 of record JABSTR010003407.1, on the reverse strand, counting down.
CAGTGCCTCCTCTCACTGCTCCTCGTATGTGATTAGGGGAATGCTATTTTGAGGGCAGGCACACATTGTGTGAGGTAGATTGGCTGGGGCGCCGCATAGGGGGCAATCAGGTGTGGGGTATATTGACGGGTGAATGTGCGTTAGCCTTGTGGTGTTTGGAGAAGTTGTTACGTGATACATTAAACCGTGCAATATATCAGAGCATTAGGGGCAGTAGAAAACAGACGGAACAACCGGCATTCGCCTTCACATACTTCACATTCCCACTAATTTTGTTGTTTGTGGCCGCCCCCTCGGAAATTTGCGTCATGCCGATTATATTTTTCCGTGTTTTCGTAACCTTTCTATTTTTTTTTCACGTATGACGTCGTTCTTCCGAATGAAATGCACTGCAGCAAAGCTAACTTTACAAAATGGGTTTGAGAAAACGATAATGATGAAAATAAAAGCTTTCCGTGGTCAGAATAGAACCTGGCCCCCTCACGTTATGAAGCAGACGTCTATCCAATTGCGCCATTCGTACACGGTCGAAGTAATTTTGCTTTGGGTCTTTGAATAAGGCTCCATGGGAGAAAGCTTTGCATTTTAACCTTTTTTTTCGTAAGCATGGGGTCTGATATTTCTCTATTTTTCTTCGTTCAGTCGTCGCCCTTTTTATGTGTCGTCTCTTGACAACGACGTCTGATTTTTGGCCTACCAGGCCAACTGTTGCTCTCGCGTCAAAAGGCAGCAGCTCATAGCCATCGCATGAAACATTTTTTCAGGCTCATATGGTTCAGGAAGAGGTGGGGATTACGGCGGCGACAACGGAGCTATCGGTACCGGTGGTGCACGCTTGGGTATTGGTGCTGGTTTGGACGGCGGTTCATTGTCAGGAGGTTCTACTCTTGGAGGTGCACTGGGAGCCGGCGCAGGAGGATCTTTAGGTGGAGGATACGGAGGTTTGTAACCAGGTTGTGTGGTAAAAATCACCAAATTTTTCCTGTTCTGTTCAAATATTTTATCGGTGCATGACAAGTGACCGCGCAGTAAGGTGGCCTCGATTAACAGCAGTTTTCCAGCTATTACTGCAAACCTGCCTGACGGACTATTTCTGCACAGTGCTATTTGGCGATGACATGTGCCCTACCGATACGCGCATTTTTTGTAACTCGTTACATTTACTGTCGTTAAGGCTCCTTGCTTCATCGGAATGGGTTTTATTTCGCCGGATATAGAATTTCAGCTAACTTTTGCTTCACCTTGCAGTGACCATGTTTCTATGGTGCTGTTTATGACTAATTTTAGCCGGCATGCCCGCCGAATTCAAAGTTTATATTTTGGTGCTTTCACTCCAAACATATGCAGTTTAATTCCTAATGGCGATGGTTTGCTTTGCTTCGAAGAGAACATGGGCATGCTGTTGGGGCAAAATTCCCTCGTTTCAAAAATCGGCAAAACAAAGCCATGCAAAGTATTACTAGTTTGCGCAGTAGTTTTTACCTGATCTTAAGCATCAACATTGCACAATTTTATCAAACTCAAAAGGCCGCGATAGTGCGACGAACGATGATCGTTTGTATGGGAAAAGAAAACGAATATCCAGCAGCCATTACAGCACCTTTGCTATCGTGCAACTGTATTTTGTGGCACACGTAAATATACCCCGGTGATAAAATTAACTATGAGGTCTCCACCACGGTCTGTTTTATATACAGGTTCTGTGCGTAGAACTCCAGATTTGTCTTCGAATTTAATTTTAGTGAAATTGAAGAAATATACCACCACGCATCGTCACGAGTATGGGTACCAATTTATTTCATTATTTATTTAAAAATACTTTACAGGCCCTTATTGCAGGGCATTGTGTAAGGGGGGTAACAAAGGGTGAGTGTCGCAAAAGGACTAAACGATAACATCAAACCTCGAATGAACAAAAAACGGAACAACAAATAACACGGTATATGTCGGTAAAAATAAAAAGAAAAGAATGCGCAAAAAAGGTCATTTGAGGTTGCACATGGCAACATTGCTGGTGGGAAGAAATGCAGATATGCGCAATACAACTTACTAGAAAACACCTTGTACACATGTAGCCAAAAATTATCTATAGCAGAGAACAGAAAGCTAGTTGTTCTCGTTTTGAAACCTCGGGGTCTCATGTTATTAGTTTTCGAAATTGACTCTACGTTGGGGCTGCAGGAGATGTTGGTGGTCGACAACCACGAGGCCGCGGTGGAGCTGGTGGTATAGCAGGTGGAATCACCGCGGGTGGTTCCCGTGGCGGCGTCCGCGGCTCGACAACCGACTCTGAAGATGATGATGAAGATGAAAGACACGTTTCTGGCCGTTCAAGGGGAAGCAGGCGTGGTGGGCCTTCAAGCCGGGGAGGAAGTTCTTTGTTGGATGGGGGATCCTCCGGTGGCGTATCATCTGGAGGCTCTTCTGGCCTTGGAAATCGAGGTTTGTAGGATTAACAATCATGCAAAGACAAACCTAACTGTTCGAAAACGGGTGGTGACGAAAAATCCTAGACAATTTTGAGCGTTCCAGAAATAATTTTTGCAGTGTCAGCACCCGAAGAAAAAATTAAGAAAATTATTATAGGACACTTCTCACAGTTTTGATAAGAATAGACGCCTGATGTGATCAAACGGCTGGTCGAAAAGACTAATTGAACTGTGTCGCTGCAGGAGGTGCTGCTGGGGCACTTGGAGTAGGAGGAAGACTATCGGTTGGAACTGCTGGAAGCCACCGCGGACGGGGAGGAAGCTCCTTCGGGGGTTCCGCAGGCATCGGTGGCAGTGCAGGAGGTGCTGGTGCTCTTGGAGGTGTTGCAGGAAGTTCAGGATTGTCAACAAGTGGCATTGGAGCCTCTGATGATGACGAAATAAGCGGAAGCGGTGCTTCTGGGGGGTCGAGTAGGAGACGGCCCGGGCATGGAGGGCACGGTGGTGGATCTGCGAGGGCCGGAATCACTGGTGGTTATGGAGGTATGTAGGGATTATCTTTCAGATGACTCTGCGATGACCTTGCGCCACTGTACGCTTCTCGCTATCACTACTTGTTACCAGCATGGGCCCGCCATATCGATTGCTCTCTTGGGGGTTGTAAGAAATCCACTTAAAAATAAATATAACACCAGAATTTAACAAAAGAGTCATTACTGGTGTTTTTGGAAAATTCAGGCGTCAAAAGATTTATTTGCAGGTTAGTGCACATAATTTTGTTTATAAATGACAGCACGCGGAAACTGAGTCGCACACCGAGAAAAATAAAAATACCGGCCTTTATGGTTGCTATAAGAATAATGAAATATTCAAATCAATCTCAAATTCTATGTCACGAATAGCAATGATTTCTCTATGCTAACGATCGTAGATACAATATTATTTCCGCGAACTTTAGTAGAGGTTCCCATCCCTGTTTCCTACCTCTTCTTTCTACAATGCTTTATTTTAGCCTATTAGGCATGTGGTGACTTTGGCAGATTTTCTGGTCGTAATGCTTAGGAGCTGCATACTCAATCGTCTACACTTACTCTGGCTACCCGGATGTGTAAATCTTATGTCATCACTTTTAAACTAGAACGCCTAATGAACATTTCTTGAGTTCGAAGGGAATTATGCACTGAATTTTCAGAACAAGCACGTGCTAGTTTCAATACGAATGTCTTTTTTTCTACACTGTGGAATGCTTGGTATGCCCCGCAGTGACCGATGTCAGGTTCGGGACAATAATAATAAGAGAACGAAAACCTTTCGACGAGACTTAGTTCTATTGCTCCAAACCACCCAAAATGAACACAACAGAAACAGATACAGTGATGAGAGAATAACAAAAGATGAGCGTGGCTAACTATTGGCAAAACATTACAGTCCAAACAAAAGTAGAGAAAGTACGTGGGTTTGTCACCGCAAATGGTCCACCACACCTCACTTCCCGGTAGCACAGTCAGGGCGTGACATCTCGTGGCTGGAGGTAGGGCTCAAGAATAAAGGGATCTTTCGATTACGTTGGGGACTTAAAACAAAACGAGATTTATTTCCTTCGGTTACATACGGTCTGCACTCAGCGAGGGTCCGTGCTTCACTGCCGCGTCCGCACCCCGCTCCCGTCCAGACACGCCACTGCCCCCCTCCTCCTCTACGTCTGCATACCAGACGCCCCTCGCAGTTACACACCGCAGTCGCGCTCCGGGGCCCGGGCATCCTCCTTCTCCTCTTCGTCTGGCATGCGTTGGCGCGTCCCCTTGGGGCATCTGTTTGCTGTTCCGGTGCGGTCTGCGTCGGTCGTCTTGTGTTTGCGTTTGGACGGGGAGCCAAACTGCTCTTGAGAATCTTCAACATCCTCCCCGCCCAAATGGGCGCAGCTCATTTCTTTATGACTCCAGCCGATACAATAGCTGGATCGGACGCCTGACGGTGGTTCCTCCAGGGAGTCGAACAAGGCAGGAACGCGTGTGACCGTCCCGACCGGGGAAAACTTGCACAATCCGACCCGTTTTCCAGGTCTGCCGGGGCTGAAAATCGTCGTGTAGCAACACCAGTTCGTCCATACGTAGGCTGCTCGAAGCGGTCGGAGAGGAATGGTGATACGATTTTAGCGCGCAACGTATTCCCGGCGCCACCTTTTCCACAAAAGCGTCGACAGCCGCTCGCGGTGTCTCCACCTGCGGGTGAGCTCGCCGCCTGAGGCTGTCGATGGCTCCTCGCCGCGTGTTGGGAGAGAAGTGAGGCGGTCGTCCGACAAGGAAATGTGCCGGCGTGAGCGGTTCCGGCTCGCTCGCCTCCGAGGAAACACTAGTGAGCGGTCTTGAATTTATCACCGCTTCTATATCCGCCAGGATGGTGCTTAATTCTTCAAAAGTGATGTAGCTGCACCCCAGCACTTTCTTCAATGCCGTTTTTACAGAACGGACCATCCGCTCCCAAAAGCCACCCCACCAGGCCGCCCTCTCTACGATGTATTTCCACTCAATGCCTTGGTGTGTCATGTAGTTTACTGTTTCCTCCTTTTGCGCGGCTTTCCACAGTCTGGTCAGCTCCCCGGAAGCGCGCCGAAACGTCTTAGCGTTGTCAGAATAGACGATGCGGCAAAGCCCACGCCGTGCCACGAAAGCGACGAAAGGCCAGAAGGAAGCTTCCCGTCGTCATGTCACTCACCACCTCCAGATGCACAGCCCTTGTTACAGCACAGGTCAGCAGTAAGATGTAGGACTTCTGCGTCTTGCCGTCGCCTTTAGTCAGGACAGGCCCGGCGAAGTCGAGCCCCGTGACCTCGAATGGAGCCGCCTCCGACACACGGTCTCGTGGCAGTGGGGCAGTCGGCTCGGTCGCCCGTCTGCTGTGCATTCTTCGGCAGGTAATGCAGCGGCCCAGGACCTTCTTTACGGCTTGGCGGGCCCGAATGATCCAGTATGCCTCTCGCAACTGTGTCAAGACGTCCTGGCATCCCGCGTGGAGCAACCGCTGATGTGTGCTGGCTATCAGCAATTCCACGAAGTGGTGTGCCGCAGGCAGCACGATCGGATGCGCCGTCTCGTATGGAAGTTCGGAGTGCTGCAGACGTCCCTTGAGACGCAGCACCCCGTCATCATCCCTGAACACCTCCACATTTCGCAGGGCGGTGGCTTGATCGGAAGTCCCCTCGTGCTCGAGCCGGCCAATCATGCTGCCAAACGCCTCTTCTTGTACTTGGCGGAGTAGTAGGAGCCGGGACTCTCTCAGTTCTTTTGCGCTAAGCGGGCCCATCCTCTTTTCAGCCTTTGGGTTGCAGTTGTTGACGAAACGCCGCAGCCAAGCTGTGACCCGCAGCAGGCGACTCAAACTGCTATACCTGTCTATTGGTACCAGCTGGTGAGTCGCAACCGTCTTGGCATGGCCCACTGTCAACGCCGCTGATCTCCTCTCCTCTTCGGGAACCTCAGTGGGCGAACCCGTGGGTGTCTTTGGCCAAGAGGAGGCAGGCTGTGCCAGCCACGTCGGTCCCGTCCACCAACTTTCGCAATCTTTTAGCTTGTCCGGAGCAACTCCTCGAGTTAGCATGTCAGCTGGGTTTTCATTGCCCGGGCAATGTCTCCAGTCACTGGGTGCTGTTTTCTCTTGAATCTCCATGACGCGGTTTGCCACAAAGGGCTTCCAGCGACTAGCCGACCCTCTTATCCAATGGAATGCGATCATGGAGTCTGTCCACAAATTCAATCGGCTCAAGGATAAAGCCAGCACCCGCTTCAGGTAGTCGCAAATTCGGGCGCCCAGCAGCACACCTAGAAGCTCCAGTCGTGGCAGCGACAGCGCCTTCAAAGGGGCAACACGTGACTTAGCCATGACAAGCGTCACAGTCGTTTCACCATCCCTTTGGCTTCGCAGGTAGGCAACAGCTCCATAAGCCTGCGGGCTCGCATCAGTAAAAATATGGAGCTCGTTCCCTTCGGCATGGCAGACGTAACGGCGCGGAATAGAGATCTCCTCTAGATGGTGAAGAGCTTCAACCCATTGGCTTCAACTTTCACTCAGGTCCTTTGGAAGCGGTGCGTCCCAGTCAAGTCCAAGCGTCCACAATTTTTGGAACAGCATTTTCACGATTATTGTCACAGGACCCAGAAGACCAAGAGGGTCAAAGATTCTTGCCGATACCTGCAGGATGAAGCGCTTAGTGTTGCGGTTGATGGTGAGGAGCTCTAGCGTGGTTCCGAGGCAGAATTTCAGTGCATCGTTGCTTCTGTTCCACTCGAGACCCAACACTCTTGTCACCGGCGATGCGGAGGCTTCGGTGTCAGACGATGGGTTTCCTACTCCATCTCTGTGGAACTTTTGCTGCATGATTTCACTGTTGGAACTCCACTTCCGTAGCTTCATCCCTGCCGAGCTGAGTATGTGCTGCGCCTCCTGGTAGAACTTAGTTGCCCTCTCGAGAGTGTCAGCGCCGGTAATTAGGTCGTCGACATAAAGGCAGCCTTCCAGAACCCTTACAGTGTCACAAAGGTCCCCTGCAACTGTACTCAGGTGATGCTTAATAGTAGCAGCCAGCATAAAAGGGGCTACAAGTTGCGCCGAAAGGCACGCGCGTCATGCGCCACCCAACGATATCCGGGTCCTTCGCGTCATCTGTAGGTGGATTAGCATACCACAAGAAACGGAGGGCATCACGGTCGTCCGGTTGATACCTATCTGTACAAACGCCTTCTCTATGTCAGCAGTCAGTGCAATGACATGGCAGCGAAAATTGAGAATCAGCTGCAGGAGATCAGGGTTTAGGTTCGGGCCGGTTGACAGCGCATCATTGAGTGACAAAGATCCTTGTGCTTTAGCTGAGGCGTCGAACACGATTCGTATCTTTGTCGTTGAGCTGTCAGGCCGGTAAACAGCACGATGAGGCATGTAGTAGACAGGTCTGGATGAGTCTTCGACTTCACTCTCAGGAACCCTTTCTGCGTAGCCTTTGTCTATGTATTCCCTGAGCGCTTCGTCGTATTGCACCAGCCTGTCGGTGTTACTGCCTAGCCGACGCGTCAGCTTGAGCAGGCGCTGTCTTGCTACAGTCTCGTTAGTTTCCAGCTGCCGGTTCAGGGGCTTCCAAGGGAGGCCGGCCTCGTAGCGACCGTCGATAAATGCAAGCGACGAAATGAAATCCTCTCGTACCTTTTCATTTTCGCCTCCTCTGCCGCAGTTCGTTTCTGTGATGCCAAGGCTCTCTAGCTCCCAGAAAGCCCGAAGCTCCGTAGAGAGGTTGGGGTTCTGCTGGGTGACCACTGTACGGAGAACAGCAACAGCACAGCTCGTGACCACGGAGGATGGCTGCGGGATGGGGCCTTGAAGCGTCCATCCGAAATCAGTTTTCACCGCCACCAGGGATCCATGTAACTTGCGAACTTCGCCACTCACTATCTCCCAATAGTAGTCGGCACCGATGAGGACGTCGATCTTTTCCGAATTTCGGAGAGCTGGGGAAACAGCAACATCAGCCAAATCCAGTCCAACCTCCCCGATGGTCTGCACCACGTTGTCAGGCAAGGCCAGGTGATCAGAGCAAATGTCCTCAATCTCTAAGGCGTCTACGCTATGCTCCTTACGGCTGTACTGGCTCCGAAGCCACACTCGCACAACACGTCGCTTCTTCTTCGTAACGTTTTGCGTCCCGCCGAAGGGGTAGATGGTTACCTCCTCCTCACCGACCACCTCTAGTTTCAGCTCTCGTGAGAGGCCCTCGGTGACGAAGGAGCGTTGGCTACCCCCATCCAGCAAGCACCTCGCCAAACGCTTCCGATCTCGGCCATCCACCCACACCCGCGCAGTCTGCAGCAGCACAGCATTCCTGGCACCGCTGTGGAGAGACACCGAAGATTGCTGTTCAGTATTCCTTTTGTCGATCGCCGATGGCGCAGGCGGATCACACAGTGGGGTGATGTGGCGGAGACCGCACTTTGCACAGCGCAGCGACCAGTTCCTACACTGTTGGCTAGTGTGTCCACGCTTTGCGCACCGATAACACCTCCCGTCTCTCCGCAGCCTTTTTTTCTTTTCTTCAATAGACAAAGCTGCGTCGCACTTGGGAGTTTCATGTGATTTGGAAGCACAGAAGGCGCACTTTTCCGATGGGTACTGGGCACCAACCTGGAGAGCGGCTGCTGAGCCCTTTCCTCTTCTGCCGTAGTCACTGGACGGATGTTTGTCATCGCGCTGGTTTGCAGGTGGCGTCTGGGCTTGACTGTTGCGCTGGCAGGCCTTTTCTCGGCTTTCTAGCTCGAGCCGTATCGAGAGCAAGATATCACCGAGCGTCGAGCTGTCGAGCACACCCTTGCTTGCACTTTTCTGCTTGTGGTACTCGATGGCCCACTCCTCTGGCATGACACGAAACAAGGCGGCACACAACATTGTCCCGTAGCCTTCAGAGCCGACACCCAGTGTCTTCAGCGCAGCTGTGTTCTTTTGTACGTGATCGTGAAGGCGACGGAGGGCTGCGACGTCGTTCAACGCTTTCACTTGAGGCAAATTGAGCAACTGCGTGAGGTGCTCCTGCACAAGAATGTCTTGCCTGCCGAAGCGCTCTTTGAGCATGTCCACGGCGCTGCTGTAGTTGTCATCTGTCGCCTGGAGGCCGCTCACCACCGCCGCCGCCTTTCCCGTTAGGGACATTCGCAGGTAGAGGAACTTCTCCACGCTGGAGAGGGAGTTGTTCTCGTGGATCGCCTGTTTGTATTGCTCCCAAAATGGTTGCCACTCCAACTTGTTGCCGTTGAATTTTTGAAGCTCAAGCTTCGGCAACCTCAGGTGTCCGGAGTTGCGAGGTCGTTCGGAACTTGAGAGCGCATCCGAGTCCATGACGCTACTTTCCTTGGGTGAAGCCCGCTCGATCATGCGACGAAGCCGCGTGAGCATCCATGTGACGAGACTCTGACTTCGACGAACCGTTTCGCATTCCTCAGCCAGACCAGCATCAATGACGTGTGGCTCGATGAGGGCGTCTTGCTGCTTTAAATCTCTGGCAAGCGCCTCCACCTCTTCCGCCATCTCGGCAAGCCGATCTTCGTCTGGGGGCTCACCATGCTCGCTGATCGGGAACGCAAGCAGCTCCTCGCTGAGCCGTTGGAGCTCGTCTCGCGTCACCTTTCTTTTAGTCAGGAGTCGTTCCATCTTCCGTTGTGCACACAGTCAGCAGTCCGAAGAATCGCTTAGCTCGTTCACCGATGAAGTCCCGGGTTTCGGCACCATAAAGAATAAAGGGATCTTTCGATTACGTTGGGGACTTAAAACAAAACGAGATTTATTTCCTTCGGTTACATACGGTCTGCACTCAGCGAGGGTCTGTGCTTCACTGCCGCGTCCGCACCCCGCTCCCGTCCAGACACGCCACTGCCCCCCTCCTCCTCTACGTCTGCATACCAGACGCCTCCCGCAGTTACACACCGCAGTCGCGCTCCGGGCCCGGGCATCCTCCTTCTCCTCTTCGTCTGGCATGCGTTGGCGCGTCCTCTTGGGGCATCTGTTTGCTGTTATTTTGCCGTTCCGGTGCGGTCTGCGTCGGTCGTCTGGTGTTTGCGTTGGACGGGGAGCCAAACTGCTCTTGAGAATCTTCAACAAGGGCAACGCGCTCCGAGCTCCCGTCGCTGTGGAGCCGACGCAGCTCTCTTGGAACGTCGCTGCCTTATGCCGATGTCCGACGAGACAACTTGCTTGCGGGAGAGGGCGTCAGGAGTTCCGTTGTGAAGGACCTCTTGGACGTGGCCCGGGGTAGGGCACCCGGCCGCCAGCGTTCCGGTCTCTCTTCACTCTCGGTCTTCTTCTTCCCTTCTTCTGCCGCCAGCTGCTGCCGCTTGCCGCGTCCCTTTGGCTGGTCGCCGGCGCAAGCTCGTGCCGGGGTCGCGAGCCTTCAGCGCCGTAGCCGGTGTCGATGACCTTCGCTGCGCGTGCCTTGCGTCTTCTTTTTTCTCGTCTTCTTTCACTCATGACAATATCCCCCCACTTAAGCATTTTTCCCTGAAAAATGTCTGCTCACTCATGTCCGACACACCATGTACACAGTCCTTGGGGAGTAGTCACAGAATATCTAGTCATCACAAATGCACTTGGAACGTCCCCAAGAGCAAATACGAGCTCACAAAACACTGATCACCGTCGATAATGAGTCAACACACCAACTACATTTATACACGACATTTAGGTTAAATCTCAGATTAGTCATCAACCAAAAAGGCAATCAGGGAGATAGTTTATCCCTTTTCCGACAGTGGCTACGGTGCCACTCCCTGCCTCTTCCGTACACACGTCTGGCCGCGTAGTTCAAGGGCTTTCCATTTAAATCATATGGTTCCCGCGCACATGCGAACTTTCTGACAGACCGTGGAAAAGACTGAACAATGTGTCTTTTAGTGGCCTTTGCATTTCGTGAGCCACTCGTGAGTAGTGATACAGCTCTTTTTGTGGTGCTACGGTTCTTTTGCTTAGTTTTTGAACTTCTACTCTTTGCCCGACTAGAGTAGTGCCTTCTTAGCTTGAGAGGAGGGTGCTTTTTTTTGACACTAACTGGTCTTTTCGGATTGAAATCTGGGGCTGTGGGGCCTTCTCGTCTCTGACAGGACTCTTTTTCGCTACGGAGCGGCGCTCCGGAGGCAGAATGTCCTCCATACTAGCTCTAACGACATCATCAACCTCGAGCCCAGCAGACGCGCTAACAGGAAAATTCGATGTCACTTCCCGCACTTTTACAGAGGTTGTGGTGTCTGGCTTAGCATGAGGCACCGCCTCACGTTTTCTGATTACTTCAGGTTCACATGCCTGGTTGACCTCTAATGCTCCATTTAAAGGCAGCAGAATCTCCTCCGCATTAGAAATCGGCGGTGAGAAATGTTGTACTTGCTCAAAGTTTCTCCCGCCGTCCTTAGATTGACAGGTCGCCTTTCGCGTCGCCTCAAGCTCCGAGAGCTGAAGCCGTAGCTGCAGTGGTTCTTTTTTAATTCTTTCACGCGCTCGCACGTGCTCATCACGCCCCTTTTTAATCGCGGCTAGATGTTTGGCCGCCTCGAGATCTAGAGCCATCTCCTCGCGCCAGAGCTCTTGTTCGTCGCGCACCCACTGTTCCAGCGCTTCACCACTTAAGCTTAAGTGCTTCCCCAATTCAAAAAGCTCTGCCCTGTCCATGTCGGGGATTTAGTTGCATACACAGTTAACTAGTCTCGTCCTGTCGCGGACGCCAATTATTGTCAGGTTCGGGACAATAATAATAAGAGAACGAAAAACTTTCGACGAGACTTAGTTCTATTGCTCCAAGCCACCCAAAATGAACACAACAGAAACAGATACAGTGATGAGAGAATAACAAAAGATGAGCGTGGCCAACTATTGGCAAAACGTTACAGTCCAAACAAAAGTAGAGAAAGTACGTGGTTTGTCACCGCAAATGGTCCACCGCACCTCACTTCCCGGTAGCACAGTCAGGGCGTGACATCTCGTGGCTGGAGGTAAGGCAACGCGCTCCGAGCTCCCGTCGCTGTGGAGCCGACGCAGCTCTCTTGGAATGTCGCTGCCTTATGCCGATGTCCGACGAGACAACTTGCTTGCGGGAGAGGGCGTCAGGAGTTCAGTTGTGAAGGACCTCTTGGACGTGGCCCGGGGTAGGGCACCCGGCCGCCAGCGTTCCGGTCTCTCTTCACTCTCGGTCTTCTTCTTCCCTTCTTCTGCCGCCAGCTGCTGCCGCTGGCCGCGTCCTATTGGCTGGTCGCCGGCGCAAGCTCGTGCCGGGGTCGCGAGCGTTCGGCGCCGTAGCCGGTGTCGATGACCTTCGCTCCGCGTGCCTTGCGTCTTAGATCGTCTTCTTTCACTCATGACACCGTACAGTGGCTCAAATCACTCCGCATTTCCAGCGATATGGAGCCCTGTATATAGGGGGGTGAAGAGAAAAGTCTTTTCTGGCGCCGCCGAAAATCACCACGCGCATTAGAGAGGGATAGGGTAGGGTATGGATATAGTCTATTCACACACCGTGACTACCATATAGTGAAATTCACTTTCTCCGCATTAGACGTACTCCACCTGAACGCTACATGAGTGTCAGCCCGCAAAATTGAACCTGTTTGGCTGCACAAAAATCAAAGAGAAAAGGCGCGTGACAGTAGATTCTAACTTTAGACTGTTGCAGTGAGGCGCACAGGGTCATTTCGTCACCGCAAGCGAAGCGATGGGAAAGAATAAATGGTGCTGCCGCGGCATTTTACGAACGGGTCCGCGAGAATTAGTTCATATATTTCCCACCGTTATGCAATATTCTATGGTTCCGCTGTGGTGTTTACCATTCCCAAACTAATGAATAATAACATCAAATTCAACGGTTTTTGGTAATATAAAGGCGTCCATTAAAGGAAATTTCTCTTTGTTCGTTCTTCCCGATTTTTGAGGACTGCTGCGGCATCTGCTGTTTCCCTCGTGCCGTGTGCACCCCTGGTTTTCACATCGCAACTGATAACGTTGATTACAAAGAGGGAAACAGCGCAACACAGACCAAACAAAACAAGAAGAAAGTGATAACTACGAGCGCTGACTTACAACTGACTTTTTTTTCGCCATGTCACATATGTACGCCGACAGTCAAAAATACAAAAAAGCAGAAATAACACGAAATCTGGAGATAGCCAAACCGCTCGTCTGTGTTGCACTGTTCCCCCTTTTCTAATCATGCACCAACTCGCCCTTGATAACGTTGACCTTCCCGTATCTCCCCCGCCAGTCAAGAGACCACTGATGGTTAGGCCACCGATGGAGGGGGGGGGGGGGGGGGCTGTCAGAGGTTGGCCAAACTACGCAAACTAAGGGAAAACCAAACTACGCGAGAAATATTTGAAGCACACGAAATTGAAAGGCATGGCAGTAAATGTGTAAGCCGGGTGTCAATCCCATTGTGCAAAAGAGAGATTGATTTGCTTTCGAAAACCTGCTTTACTTCGGGCATGACTTAATTTGATGTATGTACAGATTGTGTCACGTGCGTGAAAGCGTGTTGATATGGTGGTGTGATACAAGAGTTTATACGTCTATTTTCTGTTTTTTACTGCTACAAACATGAAGAGGGCACATAAAAGTTTCAAGGTTTCTCGAAATATAACTCAGTTCGAAGTCAGCGCTAGTCCCGTCGTCTTTCTGTGTCCTTCTTTCTATTCGCGCTGTAGCTATTTTTTTTAAAACCAAAACAATAGTCAAGGGCACGTCAAAACAGGCAAAACTTGTACAACAGCAGTGCACGCCAGCTAGGAGCGTACCAACGGCTGTTTTTGCATGCTCTGTTTTGTTCCGGCAGCTTCTAACCTTATTTATTGCTTCACGACAGATTCCTGTTGTAGCTTGTCGTTTCTTTCCTCTCCTTTCGTATTCGGGCTCATTTAAAGGTTTCGTAGCATGAGTAATTGATTTAATGCAAAAGGAGCCCCGGAGCTTGAACCTAAATGTTTGCTTTGGTTGAAGTAAGCTACACAAGAAACGCGAAAAGGTTACGAGAGTGCCCCTGCCTTTTCACGTGACGTCACGTTCCTCTGTCACTCGACATGCACCAGGCTAACTCTAGTTCCTCCTCAGGCACTGTGCCCAGTTAGCGCCGTGGTAATGCACTCGACGTGTGCCCTGGGGACTGGGTTTGCAATCCCATACGAACACAAATGCGTTTTCTTTTGTTTTGTTTTTTTACTGCAGACCACCACTTAAATTTCCACCACTACATCCACAGCGCACCGACCCGAAGTTCCCGCCCTCCGAAACTTCAAGCCAAAAGATACCCTACAGGCTATAACACACTTATTTACTCCATGCGTCGCACGGAATACCCCGCAACGTAACGAAAATGGCTGCAGTTAGGCATACTGTTTCACATAACAGTTAGCCCACGCGCGCTAACTTCCCGTCATTCCCATACATGAAAAAAACAGCATTGGGTCGAGCTGCTGACCAGCTCGTCCCTAGCCATCTATCCTGTATTGTTAGGTCCCGCCTCGTTAACAAGCACAAGGTACAGAGTACTTAACACATCTCCCAGTGGGACAGTGACCGACGGTTTCCCTTGTTGTTGTATACAGTTTGTTAGCTGACTCACTGGGCAGAGGTGACGCAAGTTTGTTGTACGGGATTTTTTCCCACTGCAAACGCCACGACGACGTCGGCTTTTCTGGGACATGGGGCCCCTACTGATATGGGTGAAAACATAAGGAAGATCAAAATCTTTATTGAAAAAGAGAGCTTTGAGTGGTGGATGTTTCAAAGTGGATTATGGCATCACCTGACGGTGATGGTGCTTTGAGAGTGCCAGCAATTTTCTTTTTTTTTTTCGACAATGTGCCTTCCTGCAAAGAACACTTTTTAGTTACAGTGATTTGTGGGGTACTCCTTATCAGTTTATTGTTGCCAGAACATGTGCCGGCATGTCAAATAACCGGTACATAAAGATGATGCAATAATACCTTAATTCTGGCCGACGTTCTTAGGTACAAATACTTTTCTCCTCGTTGGGGGTGAAGTGTTGGCGGAAGCACGTCCCATGGCGGATTGCGTGGCACACTTGGTACAGGTCTTGGTGTGGGAGGGGAAAATGCTTCATTTGCAAATTTCAGTGCTAAAAAACCTCCGCTTGGGAAATTTGGGGCTTATCTTGGCGTTCATAAAATTTGCTTGCTCTGGATGCATCTGTGTGCACATTAAGGGGAACGCACTCTTTGCCTACCTCGACTTATTTCGCGCGAACGCATTGCGGCCCCATTCGCAAAGACTCTCGCGCTTCACAATTTAAACTAGTGTACGCATATTCTGAGATAAACAAGGTGGAGGGGTGACCCGGGTACGGCAAGTCCTGATCAGCGTGAAGCCTTACGCCATGTTTTTAAGTCTGAACTAGCCCATCGAACGGTACCGCAACTGGACTTACAATAACTGTGGCGGCGTGTGGTTCGTCGACACACGTACCGTAATTGTTACCTAATGTTATACTTAAAAGTGGTACTTAAATCATTAGGTCACTCTTCGAGGTCTGACGTCGCAAACTGGTACCGCCCGCAAAAACTACTCATTTTATTTATTATTTGTCGAGCAGCGGGTACCGGCTCAGGTGGTTTCCCTTCACAGCAAGTCGTGAAGCTTAAGCTCGTACACGTACGTGCCCGGTTCCTATTTTAGCCAAGTTATACCGACTCAAAGAGTAAGACAAACCCTGCAGTGACATATCGAACTATGCTTCATAAGAAGAAATGTATGTTATTGCAGCGCACATTGTTGCAGACACTGCACCCCATGGCGCGTGTTAGGATCCACATTTAACAATGGACAAAAATGTTCTTCAGTCACACCATGTCAGCCTGCCACACGTAACAATGTATTGGAGACTCTTTGCAAGCAAGAATGAATGCGGCTTTCCTGCAATACTTGGAATCGGGCGCAGCGAAACCCGGTGTTCTTTTATACAGGTTTCTACTAAATTTGGATGAATGCTAAATAATCAAAGCCGTATATGCATACCTCAAGTACACAAAGCGTAGCTTTACCTGGTTCAAACCCACACGTGAATGGGAGGTTCTGACTATTCTGGAAAAACTTTTTCAATGCTTGCGCGAATGCTGCATACCCATGTTGAAAATAAAAAGTGTTCAAACTGCCTAGGAACAACAAAATTCTTTGATGAACACGAAGTATTTACAACCCTGATATCTGGTAAACATTGCGAAATTTAGTATTTCGTTTCCTAATGAAACGTACATGAAGAAAAAATTCCTTGGGAAATCCTGCATTCTTCTTAAAGAGAAACCCCTATAACTATTATTTCTACAACAAGATTATTTCTACAAAAGCGGCTCCTTGAGGATGCTGATAATACTTTTACGTCATTGCTTTAGTCCGCAAGTTTTTCTTTTCTCTGTACCACCACGGCACAATCATTATTTTGTACTTCTAGTGATTTCAAAAATACTGCTGAAAATTAGTGTTCAAACACGTAGCAACATGAGAACTTAGGAGGAATAATACCAAGAAAGGTTTTCTTCCTAGAGTGTCTTTGGCAGATATAGAAAGGTACGAATTTTTTCTTACATCTGCGTTTAGGCGTGAACACTACTAAAAAATCTTGCATTACACCTTGTGTCCATCTAACTTAATTATACTTTTTTGCAGGCCACGCAGGCGTGGGTAGCAGTGGTGTTGGTGGTCTCGGCGTTGGCGGAAGCACGTCGCTTGGCCTTGGAGGGGGTGGACTGGGTCTAGGAGGTGAATAAGCTTTAAGTGCGAGTTTTGTCCCACCGTAACTGTTGGATGAAAAAAATTTGGTCTTATGTAAGTGATTCTTACAGTGCTATATGTGGAGCCTCATTTGTTTACAGTTCCAAAAGGTGGTTTTGTAGTATAGCAGCCACGCCGCATAACCTTTTCAGAATTGGAGGTTCTGACAAAAGCGGAGAGAAAGACAACTTCAAAAAACAAAAAGTGGGCGTTGCCTAACGCAACAAACGAGTTGTCTTTTAATTGTAAGGCTTGCACTAAGTAGACAATATTTTCTCCGAACAAATGTCTTTTACGAGAGAAAAGCAGACGACCTAAGACGGTCAGTTTTTCTAAAAAGCTTTCCTGTTGGCGTTCTTTTTACAAACCAGTAGAAATGGTTGTATTTGAGTTAACAACACCGCGTTATTTTTGAGAATTCGGCCAAGTCTAAAAGTGGATAAGTGCTACAAGTTATATAATTTCTCACAAGGCCGCAAGCAGTTAATGTACATTTGCCAAACGAAATTTACTTTTTTAGCCGCAAGTATTCAGTACGCTCTCTACGGTGCTTAGAATAAGCGTATCTGTGGTAATGAGCTCTACGGTTCGTGGTGGTCGCTGCTACACAACAGTGTTCGTAATTTCATTTATTCATTTTAGATTGTTTTTATTTATGTCTTTACTTATGTGTTTTTTAGTATTTCTTTATTTATTTTTGGGAGCCACGAAATCTTCTGAACACTCCATTTTTTAGTATTTACTTTCTAAATACCGAAACTGACTTGAAAGATGAAATTTTGCTTAGAATATCTTGCATTCTTCTCAAAGACAAAGCCCCTATAACTATTCTTGTTTCAAAACTACTTCTGCAAGACCAGCTGTTTAGGGATGCTGATGATACTTCTACATCATCGCTTTCGTCCGAAAGGTTTCTTTTTCTCTGCGCCAACACTGCAAAAAAATATATTTGTGTTTTTTTTATTTCAGTATTACTGCTGGTAATTAGTGTTCAAACACGTAGCAGCATTACAAGTTATGAGGAATTATACAAATAAAGGTTTTCTTCTTAAAGCGCGTTTGAGAGATACAGAAAGGTACAATTTTTTCTGATATCTGGGTTCAGCCGTTAGGAACATTAATAAAAATTTTGGGTTAAATCTTGTGTGCGCATAACTTAATTAAACGTTTCTGCAGGCCGTGCAGGAGTGGATGGCGCTGGTCTTGGTGGTGTCGGCGCTGGTGGAGGCGCGTCGCTTAGCCTTGGAGGGGGTGGACTGGGTCTAGGAGGTGAATACTCTTCAATTGTGCATTTTGTCCCACAGTAACTGCTGGAAAAATGTTTTCGTCTGATGTAACCGATTCTTACAGTGGTCTATATGTGGTGTCTCATTTTTTTACATTTCCAAAAGGTGTTTTTGTAGTATAACGTCGCATGACCTTTTGCGAATTGGAAGTCCTTACACAAGCGGAGAGAAAGAGGACATCAAACAGCATAAAGTTGGCGCTGCCTAACGCAATAAAGGAGTTGTCCTTTCATTGTAAGGCTTGCACTCAGTAGGCAATATTTTCTCCAAACTAATGTCTTTTACGAGAGAAAAGCAGACGATTTAATACGGGTCAGTTTTTGTAAAAATCTTTTTTGTTTGCGTTCTTGTTAGAAACAAGTAGAATTGGTTGTATTTGAATGCACATCACCGCGTTGCTTTTTAAGAATTCGGTGAAGTCTAAAATTAGATAAGTGCTACAATTTATATATTTTCTCAAGAGGCCGCATGCAGTTAATGGGGATTTGCTAAACCAAATTTACTGGTTTAACCGCAAGTATTCAGTACGCTTTCTACGGTGCTCAGAAAAGGCGTATCTACGGTAATGGGCTCTATGGTTCGTGGCGGTCGCTGCTACACAACAGTGTTCGTAATTTCGTTTATTTATTTATTTCGTTTGTTATTTATTTATTGTTTTATTTATTATTTATTTATCTATATTTTTATTTATTTATTTATTTATTTATTTATTTATTTATTTATTTATTTATTTATTTATTTATTTATTTATTTATTTATTTATTTATTTATTTATTTTAATGGAAAGTGCGGGCAACATGGCCCATGGCGTAATGAGAATAAAGCAGTAAAGAGACAGAGAGAATATGGAACATCAGATGGCATCAACCTCAGGGGCTGTGGCATGCGCGTTGAACGAAAGAGGAAGCGCCTAGGCTGATTGAGTGAAAATCAAAACACACGACTGCCGGTCAGTTATGAAAGCAATCTCTTTCCATTTTTATCATACCGGCCTAACTAACACTTCTCACTGACTAGCCATAATCTCTGTAGGGTGGTGAGATCAAGTGCAAAAAACTTCCCCCAAGTAGAAGTGGCGTCCCTCCTACCACTGCGCTACGTGCTTTTCGCTGACTAAAGCTTGACAAAGTGATTGCGTTGCCGCTTTCAAATTAGGAAACAACGACAACACGTGCACGCACGACAGTGTTCTAACAGTCTGGCGTTGCTGATGGCGTCTTTATAATATAGCAAGAAATTACCTAGCGTTAGGGCTGAGGCAGACCTAACAATATACACTCAGGTGGATTAACCAGGAATGACTGCAGAGCCTCAAAACGTCGCGGCTGCTACAACAATTACAATTAACTGCACCGCCAACGTATCTAGCCACAATTCTCGCATATAAATTCAACAGAATGCGCTATGAGTAAGACGTCCCTCGTCTGTAGCTCATGGCCGATTCACTAGTACCTGTTTAATCGCGACGAGAACAACCCACCAAAATATTCACATACCAGCTCACTGTTATAGGGCAGTGACTGTGACAGCTTCCACGAGCGACTCAAGTCCAATTCACGAGATCTTACTGTCTGGTGCTCAACTTACCATTAGAGGTCTTTAGTGGCAAATAAATAATATTGGTTTCGCTTTCGCAAAATATAAAAAGTCTTTTAGTGCCGTCAGTGTTAATTTTGCAGAGGGCGAGCGTTTTCGTTGCTGTAGAAATTAATCCAGACAAGTAAGACTGGTAAGTATGCGTTTGTTACGATGGACTTTCAAACGGAATTTTATGCAATATAAAAAATATCTGTGGACGGCATCGTGTAGCGTGGTCACTTTTCTATTGTCATAGAGTCTCTATTGTTTCTATTGTCATAAGGGATGTTGGAAAAAAAAACCTATAATCAAGACCAGAATATTTCTTAGGGGTATCGTCTTTACTGGCTCCAGAATAAAGAAAAATAGATATTTCGAAGATATTCTACTTCGTCCAATAGGAGTAGTAGCGGCTGGTTGTGATCGCTGGGGCAATTCGATGCGAAATCTGCTCATCTTACTAGCACGTGTGCCATGTGTGAACGCTAGATTCATTAAATAAGCCCAGAAGGCCAAATTTTATTGTTGTCCGGCCTCTTTTAATGGGAAAGCGAAACCGTTATGTAATTGCAGTAGTCGAAATTCTGGCACATTTAGCATACGAAGTGGACGATGCATGGCTCACAAAACAACTGCCTAAAAAAGAAAAGAGGCCAATCAACTCTTGTAATGAACCCATATATGCCTCAGAAAATACCCTATAAAGAAAGCGAATATTTCAGCTGCTTAATAAATTTCATGTTGACTTAGATTCGAAGGGGGGTAGTTCAATGAGGTTTTGTGGGTAAAGGTAACCTTAGCTAAGGGCTGTGAGCTAAGGGTTGTGGCCTCTGACTGAGAAATTCCATTGTGGTTATTATACTAGTATAAAAGCATGTTCCCGCTAAAAGCGTGCAAGCAGGATAACGAGGTAATTGAGAAAGTTTTTGAGTGAAGTCAATTGAAAAAGAAAAGGACGGGCCCAAGGGCAAAAGGTGACGATAATATTGAAAAAACACATGCGTACCGCGGGATACGCGCAACTGCAGGCAAGAGGTCATGAATGGGCTGCCCTTCACGTGACACTTCTTTGAATTTGATCGCTGCGGTGTATGCAGCGACGCACTGAAACCCGTATACCTTAGCAGCAGTTGCGAAACATGGGGTAAATACGGTACCGGCATATCTGGTTCACAATTTAAAACATGTGGTCGCATGCACAACACCGGTATTTCAATCAAGGTATCATGCGTGAGGGGTTCTATCAAGTACTATTATGCGTGGCTGTCTTGTATGGGATAAAAAGGTGCTTATAAAAACATAGGTAATACATTTGTGTTTTCATGTTTGACAGGTTCGCGAATCGGAGGCGGACTACATGGGCTCGGAGGGCTTGGAGGGCTCGGAGGACTCGGAGGTCTTGGAGGGCTCGGAGGACTCGGAGGGCTCGGAAGATTCGGATCGGGTGCTTTGGGCACTCTTGGGTCCAGTCTTGGTGGAGGGCTTGGCGGTGGGCTACTGGCCGGAGTTCTTGGGTCCAGGCTCGGTAGGGGGAGTAGACTTAGTAGCCGTGAGTATTCTTTATACACCCCATCCGCACTTGCATTTAAGAACGATAGAGTGCAGTTTAAAAAACAATTCTGCTGTAGTTTACAATTTTTTGTTGCATATATGGAAACCTGTGGTTTGATGGGCATTTTATAGCGTTTTGCACCATGCCGCAGGCGCCATGCCGCAGTTCCCGGTAACCTTGTTTTTCTCAACAAAGATGACGCCAATAATAGCTTTCAACAGATAAAACAGAATTTTAGATTGGTTCTACTATCGAACATCACCAGTTTAAAAGTATTTAGAGGAATTTTTGGGCATGTTACTCTGTTACCCAGGGACTTCCAATATTCCTTTGGTATTTTTATACAACCCTGTCTGTTTTATAGTTACCCTTTTTCAATGCTCTCTAGGACTTGTGGCGGTCGTGTGAAATATATATGCTGCGGTGACACAAAATTTTGGCCGTCGATCTGTGGACAGAGGTACCGAAGAACATAAATCGAGACAGCGTGAGCGGGGAAGCGTTACGTGACCCGAAACGTGGGTGCCTTGACTGCACGGGCACAGCGTTGTTACCGTTTCCAACAAAGTTGCTAGGAAGACATAAAGTCGAAGTGCAGGTCGCCTCTTTTCTTTTACCGGCGCACACGTCCCACGATGTCTTGAGGCAGTCCATCACAACTTATACGTGCGGTAAAATTGAATTTACAAAAAGTCCTGCCCAATGCTTAGATAAGAAAAGTTTTCAGATGGCGCACTTTGATTAACAAAAAGAAATCGGTATAAATATAATTTGTACGCGTGTAGAAGCGGCGGCGCCAAATCGGAGTGCTTTCACCATCCCCTGCATTAGTCTTCTGTATGGAGAAGAAGTTGGTAGATTTCTCATATTCCGGGTAAACATGAAGTGATCTCGGCGCGGTTTGATATTTTCTGTCACTCATCTACTGTCGACTTTCTTTCCCTGTGGTGTATAAGTGTCCTTTTCATCCACCCCGTCTCATATCCTTAAGTTGATGTTTCTGGTAAGAATAAACTATACCCAAAGTATACCTTCCTCTCTACTGTTAGGTACAGCCATCACCGGTTTATCACACAGTTACTCCTCACCTCGTTAGCAGGTTTGCTTCTTGTTTGAGGCGTATTTAGTCAAGCGTAAAGTATGAAACGAAAACCGATTTATTTAACACTGGAAGAATCAGCGTTACATTGAGTGTTTAATGGCGTGCAATATACACATTACATGGTGCTGGTGCTTCTGATTCAATTCCTCATCAAGTGAATTTTACAATCCCTAGCTTTTTCGGAGTACTACATTTAAACATATGGCCTTTCCTCCGTTATGTGCGATATCATTTTGGTCGTCTGACAAAAAATCAGAATATCGTATCAAAGGTAACAATGACGGACCGAACATTACTATCTCACTCACAGCCGTTATGTTTTAAGGGAAAAATTCCCAACCAGCAAAATGTATTTTTGCGCTAGGAAACCGGCAGCTAGGAAACTGTTGTTCAACACTAAGTACACAAAGTGCAAAACAGTTTTTTGAGCAAAGCGATGGGGTGCTGTCTTGGATTTCGGTGAGCTTCAACCACATCATTCTTCATAACTCTTCACAACACTCCACATCATTCTTCACAACAGTTCAGCCACAACATTCTTCAAAATATAATATTAAACTATCGTAAAACATGCGCTTCGAGGAATCGTACCACAATGTACAATCTCTGGGGCAGTGGTGATTTGTCACTTTAATTCTACAGATAAGCAATTGTTCGTTTTGTTTGTATCATGCCTATATATCTGAGACAAAAAAGAATTATTTAATCTTTCGCTGACTACATATATTGAATAGGGTTGGGCTGTGATTGGGCTGTGATTGGCCACGTGATTGGGCTGTTGACAGGGATTTTTATTGTTGTAGCGACTTGAAGAGAACTGCTAATTAAATCCACACTGTTTATAATGATGTAGAGCACTTGTGCCCTATTCGAAGACACGAAATTTTTGCGCGTAAGATTATTAAACAGCGTGAATTCCGGTAGCAAAGCATATAAGCGCACAGCCCACACCTAAAGTAGTTCGCACACACCCAGCGGCTTTTCGATGCAGCTTGCCTGAGGCAGAGCACGAACTCTGCAGTTTTACACTTTACGGTTTCTAAGAACTCATATACCGAGTAAACTTCTAGCAACCGCCATTTAAAATACCCTTAAATGTATCAGTGGACAGTAGACTTCAATCGATAACTTAAACGCTTGTTCTAAGTCAACGACCCTTCCATCATCTTGAAATATGTACGACCGAGGCATCACCCTTCTAACACAAAGTGAACGCATTTCAGCCTTAGTTTAACATCTTTTATTGTGTTTTTCAGGAGAACGCGCACGCCTAGTCGGCGTGGGCCTGGGATCCGGCTTGGGTGGCTTGGCGCTTGGGGGCCTACTTGGTGGGCTGCGCCACAACGGTGGTTTCGGAGGAGGCTCAGGCGGCGGTCTCGGCAGCTGGGGCAGTGGTGGCTACGGTAGGTTGTGTTTGCCAATAAAAACAACAAAAATAGAGGAATGAGTGCCTGAAGCAAAGCCAATTGACAGGTACATTTTCTACATTTTTCTTCCCGCAACCCATAAAATGGACTCTCACCAATATTTTATGAAAACACGCCATAAAAAGTGTAGATGAGAAATAGTGGCAGTGCATCAAAAAGGCGTGAGTCATTTCCGGCTCCAGTCCTATATAGTAAAGAGTGCACTCCGACGACTTTCCCGTTTGGGACTTCTAGTATTCACCAAATCCACAGTTAAATCTTCTAAGGCAACAGTCACTGCATACTTACCAAGAGCTCCACATTTCTTGTAAAGTTTCTGGCCTGAGTTTGTAGTGAGACCAAAGAAGGGCTTTGTAACTGGCGTGCATTGAATCTGCAGCAAAGAAAAACTTCTGTGAGGTTCCCGGAAGCATCCTTTGCATGTTTTTGTGTGTTCAAACACTATTGTGATGCAATAAATTAAACCGCAAGACGCAAACACGAGCAGCGATCCTGCTTTTAGGTCTTAAGAAAAGCGATGGATTCATTCCGACGAAACAATAATTATCTCCCAATGCCAAGAGCTACTAAACGAAGCTGTCAAGAGGTCCCATGAAAAAATTCGTACGCTTATTTAAAAGCTTGTAATGCAACTGCAGCAAAAAAATGGAAAAAATTAGGAAGAAAAAAGCAGAAAAATTGGGTTTATGTTTCCTATGTTGGTTGGGCGGCAATTTCCTTGAACGGTTTCCTACAATAAAAAACAGTTTGCTTAAGGAATCGCACAAAATGTAAACGACTAATGAATGAAGACGCATAATTCCTATTACGCAGGAATTAAGTAATAATGAAGTTTATTTATTTATTTATTTATTTATTTATTTATTTATTTATTTATTTATTTATTGAACGATAGTGGTGACTCCAGTTAAGGAATAATAGCAGGATGAAAAAAAGTGCGATACATGGCACGATAGAAAGAGAGAGAATGAAAACTAACGAAAATTACAAGCAAGAAAACAACAGATTGAAAGTGATTCCCTATTTAGAGGGGCGCGCAGATAACGAATAACGAAGGACTAAACAAACAAAAACCGATAGGCACATCGCAATAACCACACCGCCAAAGGAAGATGCACAACAATGCTTGACGCACACACTACATACATAGAAACAAAGCAGGTTATGCACAGATGAAATTCATCACACGAGAAAAAAAATAGAAGTCAAATGGGCTGTGAAATTTGTTAACATAAGATTTCACGACAGCATGACTTTCAAGGTTACTTCATTCAATCTCGGTTCTTCAAAAAAAAAAAAAAAGAAAAGAATACTAAAGGCATTGTTTTTTTTTGGACTCGAGTTTAATTAAGCGACTATCTGTGACATGATGAATGTTAGTAGAGATTATACGCAATGTATTGATAAGTGTCACTGATGGTTTTTAACAACCGTAAAAAGAAAACGCAAGGGGCATCGCTTATTTCTGCCAGCAATTTTCAATAAGCTAACTTTGAATGTCAACTTGGAAACTGAAGTGCGGCCATACCAATTAAAAATTAAATAGACTGCTTGATTCGGCATACTATTTGAAATATTTAGTTTAGCAGTAGCAATGTCCCCCACATTTCGTTTCCGTAATCAAGAATCAGAAGGGCAATGCCCTTATAGGCTATTAGTTTTGAGGTTGTTGGAACATTTCGAAGCGTCCGTTTCATGTAGTCAAGTTCCAACAGTGACCGATTAGCAACGTTCGTAATAGGCTTATGCCCGTGCAAGTTTACATAAAAGTTACATAAAAGCAAACCATGATTATATACTGAGTCACCTGCCTTAGCGCGTTTTCATCGGCTGTGTAATTGAGAAAAAGAAGTGAGGAATGAGAAGGTTCTCTCTGTTTTTAGTAAATCAGTAAAATGGGGAAAAAAAATCGCAGACAGCGCCGCAGTTTGCACGACAACGGGCATCGGAATGGAGATCAGGTCGAATATTTAGCGTGGCGATTGTATTCGCGTAAGAATTATTTGGCGTCTGGCTTAGAATACGGTGCTGTAGCAGCCTTAAATTGTTGCCGAACAAGCAACTGCTTTGACTAAGCTTTCCATAGAGAAATAAACAACCAACTTTTTCCAGCTTCAGCACTGAAACTACACGACAAATATGCCTATCTCGCACGGAGAATTTCAACTCCGTTACCTTCAGAAACGAGAAATCTACCAAGTCGCGCAACATGCTCTTGGTTGCTCTGCGGGGCAGGAGCAGGCAACTCTTGTCTTGGCTTGAAACCTAAACATAGGAGGCAAAGCCCTCACGGGATTTCCTTGCCGAAACTGTGCACAGAGTAAAAACATCCTTGTTATTGCGCGTTTTCTCGTTATCAGAGTGATTGTAAGTATAGAAAGGATGGTTGCCATATTAGGCTCAAAAATATTGGTGTTAGGAAGCCAAGGCAAAAGCCTAAGTTTGGACAACATTTAGATTCAAACAACTGTTAGCGCTCAGTTCTGTAGTTACGCCCGACGCAATATGCAGCTTCTGATTTTTTTTATAAGACCTGTAAAGTAAATTCTGTGGGGGGTCTAAACGGAAACAAAACTTTGAGGGTGACCACCTGCATTGTAATCATCAAGCTATACAATCATTGTTGCGTCGTTAAAGGAATTTCTACGTATCAGCCTGCGAGAAACTTGCAGACAACGCAAAAACTCAGAACGCTGCGTCATTACTGGAAGTATTAAAATTACAATTTAAATTATTTGTTAATCAAAAGTCTTCAAAGACAATGACTCGAATACTTGTAGGCATTTCTTGTAAACTACCTTGTCGATTTCGAAAGCCTCCAGTTCAGGGAAAACGCTGTGAAATAGTCATCAATAAAAATTCTCACAGCAAGGAACTGCCGTTATGTCTTGAGTTTTAATGGTGCATGTGAACAGTATCAGGGGAAAATGCGGAGGCTTCTTGAGTACCGTATTTACTCGCATAATGATCGCGGGCCCGGAAGTTCGTCGTCAAAATATGACTTTTTTTATTTCCCGCGCAATGACCGCACCCTGAAATCGCTGCAGTCATATGTCGTATGTGTGCCAAGTCTAGACGACGATTGTCGTCCTTACGTTAGTTTCCTCCTCTTTCAATGCGGACATGGCTACGTAATTGCCGCGGACTTGATGATATTAGCGATATCGGCAAACGTGAGTTCATGATTGGTGCGTAAGAAACTCTCACTAAATGCACATAATGTATTCACAAAACATATAAAAAACGCGCTCGGCTTGCTGTGTCGGCAGCCATGTCTTTATGTCCCACACTGTGACAGCCGCAGGCACTTATAGGTCGACCTGTTCTCACCTCACACCAAACTCGTTCCGCCGCGTTTCGTAATGAAAACACTGCATTTTGCATCACTCGGGGGTCATTCGGTGGTCAGTGGAGTTTTTAATATGTTCCTATATAATATGTTTGTTATGTTCATGAGACCCGTGGAGTTTTTAATATGTTCTTATTGGTTACGTTTATTATGTTCAGGAGACATCGAAACATTCTGACCTGCAACTTGCGTTTTTTTCGCTGACTAACTTTTGCGCTGACCCCTAAGTATGCATCATATTTTTGGAAAAAAATTTCGATCATTACGCGAGTAAATACGGTATGTATCTTAGGTATTTTGCGTGTACATTGCCATTTTTTTGGAAATATAAACGAATTCAGGAATATTTTTGTTCAAAAACGGCAAAGCTTACAACCGAAATGCACTACGTTTGTGCTTTAGAACCCGGTTTTGGCGCGGCGATCAGGTATTTTGCTTGCGCATTCATAAATAAATAGTGGAGTCGCTACTGATCCGATAACGTTATACGCAGAATAGCCAAGTTTACAGGCGGAAATGTTTAAGGCGGCGCTTACGGGATTGCAACGCAACAATAAAAAAATGCTGCGCAGTAGGAGTTTAGTGGGTAGAGTTGATATTCTTACAGCAGAAATAGGCAAACTAACCTATATGTTTACATGATGAAGCGTCCTGTAGAAACCGACTTGAAGCGAAGAAAGTGAAATATACTGCAACAGTGTTTGTTGAACGGCGATTTGGTAGTTTGCAATCCAAAAAAAAAAGCGCAAAAGACAGGACGAAAAAAGGAACCACTAACCACAGGCGTTCTAGTTAGTGGTTCCTACTGGTTCCTGGTTTCTGAGGTCAGCGCCCGTGTTTAGTGGTTCCTTTCTTCGTCCTGTCTTTTGCGCTGTTTTTCTTCGAAGGAAGTGAGATTTGTGCAACTTAAAGACCCGCGAATGCAACTTTTTGTAAACACTAAGAGTCCTTTCGCTGGCATGCACAATTTTGAAAGATAAAACCTAATAGGGCATGAGCTATATTTCCTTTCGAAATAGCTTGTAACTTATCAACAACGCTAACTGAGTTGGCCCGGCCGCTAAGGCAAATTTTGTTTACTGCTGCCGAAGTTTATTTTTGACGATTACGTCTTGAATTTTATTTCAAAGTGAACACGCTTCAATTGGGGTGTCTGTGTGTTCATGTAGGAGGTGGTTACGGTGGATACGGAGGATACGGAGGCACCGGTGGGTATGGTGGATACAGCGGATATGGTGGATACGGAAGACGTTGCACGACGTGCGCAAGACGGAGGGTTTGCAACACGGGGCGCTGCAACCGGCGGTACTGGTGATAAGCCTTCGATAAAAAAATACACATACTTGTTAATCAATAAAATGGCGTTTCGGCCAAAATTTGTGCGTTTCAGTGGAGAATTATTTTTTTTTATAAAGCCGCGTAACTCTGCGCGGGAAAACACTACAGTCGGAGGCGGCGCTGCCGTAGAATTACTCCCGTATGCCGTCTATTGCTTTTTCTATTGTGGCGGAGCCCTCTTTAAATTTTTTTTACTCTCGCTACATAATGCAGTAGAAGAATCGAGTTATTTTGTGCATCAAGTTTCGTTTTTCTTTGCTATGTGTGCCTGTTCCACGCTTTTCAATTGTGCTGTTTCTAGGGTTTTACTGATGCGTTAAAAGCCTGCATATGTTATTTGACATACCGATGAAACTACACCGAAGATACTACTCTAACATAACTTGTATCTTGGTTTCCAGTGTTATAGTGCCAAATATCTCCAAAAAGTCAACACAGTTATAGAATCATTTTCAGTAACGGCAGCTTATATTTGAGGTTTTTACAGGGATATCTGATTTCACATCATCCTCACCTTTTGACGTGCATGTAATTTCAGTTTCGGAAACCCCCTTATTTGTTGGCTTTTACCTGTAAACGAACAAGAAAATATTTCTTTCGAAACAAATATTGGAAACCAGACGTGGGTACAATACGCAGGAGTTAGCTGAAAGTTTTTAAAGCAAAGCTTCAGTGTTCTCAGTGGTGGCTTCCGTAACATGCGTACGTCCTGCAGGAAAGCTAATTCTCTCAGAAGATCATGATGATTGTGGGTGATGTGTAGAAAATTAAAACGCTTCCTTGCAAAGCTTGGCGAAAGCACCACTACGACCCTTCCACTAAAGGTTGATGTGCAGGAGAGGCAGGAAGTGGCGCAGACGTGAGACAGCGTGACGTAAATAGGCATAACCTCATGCTGTGAGGTGAACATGGGCAGTTGTAGGGCCATGATAGAATACTGCGTGCCCTGCAAACTAACACTTACCCCCCACCCTCGCAGAAACCGCTACATAGCCCCCACCCTGTATCCCCGTTTGTGCCGCTTCTGCGGAGAATTCGGAACACTTCTTCATATGAGTTTGAAGGTACGTTGCGCTTGCTGTGAACACAAAGACTTGCACGGGAAAAAAACGAAGACTTTCACGAGAGGACGGCGCACTAACAACTGATTTATTCGGAACAAAACAAAAACACATATAGAAAACACAGAATGCAACAACAAATTCCAGATAGATAGGGAGCGGGAGTCAGACGGGTGTGCAAGTTTTTTCCCGTGCAAGTCTTTGTGTTCACAGAAAGCGCAACGTACCTTCAAACTCATGTTACACCAACTAGCCCGACATCAAGCTTTACTGTTCTTCATATGGTCGGTGGGCCGCGGCTGTACACAAAGCCCACTTGACCCGCCCAACCTCTTCCACACTTATGAGCTTTCGGAGAGCGCCTTGGCCACCTTTTTCCTCGACTTCCAGCGCAAGTTGGTGGAGAGGGCAGGAGACGCGGCCCGTGCCAATGTACTCCTGGAATGAGCACGCCACCCTAAAGACTCTTTACTAAGAAACAATAAATATGTTTAGTCTCTCTCTCGCCACAGCCCAACGTAGGATGAGAATGGCGTTGCTCTGCGTGCGGTAAGGCTGTCAGCCACAACACGTTAAGCCTAACTTCCCATTTTCAGGCTTAGGACGTTGGGCGTAACGCAATATCTTGGGGTTTAACACCTCAAACCGGCACCCACTCAAAGAAGCAGATATCGGTTCGTGCCGTACAACCCAAACTCAAACATTAGGACTACAGGTGCACACTCGAAAGTTGCTGTGGGTATTCCAGAAAAGTGATACATACCTCCACAGTAGCCCATACTCGCAGTGTGGGATTCGCCAAACCAAAGAATCCATGACGAGAAATCTTCACGTTCAACCATCGTCATCGCTAGATGGAGGGGTGCATGATTTTTTCGCCTTTGCCAAGAATGCGTGCCAGAATCTGAGATTGGCGTGAAATGCTAGCCCTGGGGTTCTGAACTCATATATTCAGTGTTACCGCCACAAATAACTATGATAAGATCAGTGCAATTATGACAAAGCGGGGTATGCTCTACGACCACCAATAGCCGATAGCGCGGCCTCGGCTGGCTGGCCACTAGGGTTGGACCGATTTCTTGCATGTTACACTGCGCGACAAAGGCAGTGCATGGATACCCAACGTGGTCACAGCACACTAAAGATGGCGACAAAGCATTTCGAGAGTTTAATATTGTAATAATCTATTTGGGGGACTTTTCTTTTCAGCATAACAAAAGCTATATATACGTATCAACTCCTTATTCCCGAGGAAACCGGAGAAGTGGGGCGTGATGTGGAATATTGTACATGTGGCGAAGTCCGGTGGACTGCCACGGCGCTGCCTCAGCATGCGCGGTGCATGAGGCGTAAGTTTCGCTTTGCAGTGCAATAATGTATTTGGGTTAATAGCGGGGGATGGCTTCTCAGTCGATGGTAGACGCTCGACAAGACAAATATACCCGAAGCATTTCGGTGTGACGTCAGCGCGTCCTACGTCCTTCAAACACTCCTGTTAAGCAATATGCCAACAGCTGGATGTGTGCAATCCAACCAAGGTGAGTCTTCTAGAGTTGAGGTCTGTAATTCACTCCCCGCGATTTTTCCTTTTTCATACATGCGATTTCCACAATGATAACACGTGAGAACACAGGTACAGAGGTGTGATGGCGAAAGCCTAACACGGGACATTTAAGGCGATATATTTACTCTGCCTCTTGTGCTAAAATCTGGCGTCGCCATCATTGGCATAGTCGGTGGGACAACGACGGCACAAAAACCTTTTTAATCAAATGAACTCACTGCGATTCGTCGTGTGACAGCCCACGGGGTATGCATTCACACTAAAAGTGAGTATGGGCCGGCCTAAAGAGCACATTTACCGCGAAAGAGGTATGTGCCGGACTGCCACCATGACTTGCCGCGACGCCTCGTGTGGACACAAAGCTGGGATAAAGCTGATGTAATAATCTAGCACGCAAGAGCCAGACGTTGGGCTCAAGCGTGAGCCTTCAGTTCCAAAGCCGTCAGCCAGTGCACAGATATTGATGTACGTTACGTTCAAAGCGGCCTGGTTGCTCGTTGTTCTCGATTTAAAGTCACAATGGACCTCTGCCTGGATTTAAACACCGTAACGCCACTAAGCGCATGTGCGCGACGGGTGGCGCCTGCTAGCGGCCGCGAATGCGGCGGTGGTTGGCAGAACGCGCCTGCACCGATGGCCCGGCCTGGGCGCGCGGCTTCTGAAAGAAACAATTTGCCGTTGGTTCGTACTGTCGCTGACCGCATGTATTTAGGTGGGGGATCTAGCTATCCTAGCTGTGGCCCTCGCACCTGCATGTACATTTCTGCAGCTACAACCTCCGCAACGTCTTCCTCTACCGTAAGGTCAACTGACGAGTGACGCTTTCGGATAATCAGTGCCCGACAGAACAGCCTAAACGAGTCATTCTGAAGGTTGGTACTGTTGCGACTGCGTCCCAAGAATGTTTTTTCAAGATGCTTTGCGCACGGCTACATACCAAGGAAAGCTCATTCATTGTTGTTTTCGAGATCCGCTTAAGCTGAGCGCGGTGCCTCAGGAAGCGTGTACACTCTGTGCTTTTGGTTTCTTTGCGTCACCCTGAGACAGTGGCGTACACACGATTTCATGCCGAGGGGAAAAGGGAAAGAAAAAGCATGAAAGAATTAAAAAAGAGATTAAGCAGCAACGAAATAAAAATATAAAGAGCAAATGCAAAAATTGTTTCAATAAAAATATCGCGATGATGTCGTGCTCCACGTAAGTGACCGATTGCTTTGTTGCCTTTTTCCCTAGGGAAATCGCAAAACGGTTCATCGTCATTGTGAGTATACACATAGCAGCCAAATATGCTTACTGCGTAGCGTGCGACGGTGGCACTTAAATTTTTATCGGTAGTCATTATTTCATGATAGTTAATGTTACTGGCCTAGTACGCCCGCTCCATACGCCAGCGTCGTGGGGCCGCAACAAAATACATTCACTGAGTCCGTTCGCTTAGTTAAGGCAAACTGATTTTTCGAGTTTTGTCGAGAGGCGTGAGCGGCCCATCTCAGTTTCGCCGCATCCTCAAGGAAAAATATAATTGATCAGGGGAAACATTTATCGCCCTTACAAGCAATAAAATTCGTTCGTCTTGAACAGATCCCTGATACTACCAAACTTGTCGTGGTCGATCTGGCGGCAGGCGGCTCTCGCGGATCGCTC
>JABSTR010003406.1:0-51180 GCA_013339765.2 Haemaphysalis longicornis | reverse complement strand
GCTGACGTGCTACCTCCTCGCGGACAAATTCTTTGATTTTTGCCTCCAGCTGCAATTGGTTCGAAGAGAACGTGAGGCTCGAGAGAGATTCCGTCGTCGGCAATGAATGGCGAACCAAGGCCCTTTGCCGGCGCAGTTCCTCAAAACTCTGGCACAGGCCAATCACTTCAGTCACGGAGAGAGGGTTCTGGACACAAGCATGTGGAACGTGTCGTCGTCCACTCCTTTCATGATGTTTTTTTTGTCCCATGCAATCACAATTGTTGACGCGCCGACAAAGATCCACAACGTCTTCAATGTAACTGGTGAAGTTCTCACCCGGTTGTTGCACCCGTGTACGTAGGCGTTGTTCAGCGTGCAGTTTCCGTACGGCGGGTCGATCAAAGTCACGAGTTAAGTTGTTGCTTGAAATCAGCCCAGGTCTTCATGGTCGCTGCGTTGTTGTTATACCACAAGATCGCGGGTTTTTCGAGGGAAAATGGGACGTTGTGCAGCTTGGTAGCGTCGTCCCATTTGTTTTAGGCGCTAACTCGGTCGTAAGAAGACAACCAATCTTCAACGTCATAGTCACCTTTACCGCTGAAAAACGGCGGGTCGCGCTGACGGAGCGCCCCAGAGCAGATGACCGATGGCACCTTTGGAGGCGGTTGGTCGGCAGCGGCCATGGGGGTGACGGGCATTGGTAGCTTCCGGCTGCGGAGTTCCAGGCTGTACGACGGTTCACCTCAAACCCCGGCTCCTCCACCAATTGCAAAGGGGTTTATTAGAAGGAAGACAGAGTCCGCTAGACAGGGATCAAGAGGCAAAACCGTCCAAGGTGAACCAGCCAGAGGATTCGACTCGAGCCGCGCGATCAGCACCGGTGATGACAGCCGTTGATCCGTGTACATGCTCATTCGGGGATTGACCGGTGGGTGAAGAGGGATTGGACGGCGAGAGCACTTCAAGCAATCTCCATTACATTTATTTATTTATTTATTTATTTATTTATTTATTTATTTTTTATTTTATTTATTTATTATTTATTTATTTATTAATTTACTGCAGAACCATCGAAGGTCCATGCAGGGTAGGGGGTGTTACATAGTATCAAAGCAGGAAATACAATGCGAACATGAATACAAAGAAACGAAACAACAAACATCACTGAGAACGATACATCGGATCTGTAAGGGAATTTCATTCGGCTATGGTACGAGGGAAGAAAGGGAATTTATATGCTGTCTCTTCTAGCAAAATACGGTATTAGGGAATGAGGGTGGTGATGGCGCGTTTGTCGAGTCGTTAAAGGGGACAGATATAGTGTGACGTCAATGGCCAATCAGTTCCTAACAAGTTGAGCGAGAAAATCCAGGCGGAATGTTTTCCTTCTTATCTGAAGGGGTGGAATATTGTTAGCTGTCATAAGGTCAGAGGGAGAACCTAGTGGGGAGAATTTAGAGAAAATAAATCTAACGGCTTTTCTTTGAATCCTTTCAAGTTTTTAATGTTAGAATCGGTGAATGGATCCCATACGATACAGGTATATTCAAGTTTAGGGCGGATAAGGGAGAGATAGCCAGTAATTTTACGTTTGAGGGTGTTTTAGAGAGTTTGTGCCTCAGAAGCAGAGTTTGCGTAGAGCAGACGAGCAAATGTTGTCGATATGTGAATTCCAGGATAGATTGTCGGTAATTTACACCTAAATATTTATGGGTTAACCTGCTTCAAAGGGGAAGACCTTAGCGTGTATGTGAAAAATGGGAGTTTTTTACGAGTTATGCGAAGAAGAACGGATTTTTCATTATAAGCACCATGCCTCACTCCCTGCACCACTCATTAATGTTATTAAGGCTTGTTTGAAGCCCATCTTGATCGTTCGCACAGGACATACTCTTGAAAAAACGCAATCATCCGCGAATAATCGCATGCTAACACCTGGCACCACGACAGACACATATCATTATATATAGTAAAAAAAGCAAAGGTCCTAATACACTTCCTTGGGGTACACCTGAAGTTACTGGAAGACAGCCCGATTGTTGTGCACCAACAGTCACGCGCTGTATGCGGTTGCTCAAGTAGCTAGTGATCAAGCTGATTATCATTTCTAATAGGCCTACTGCTCTTAATTATAAAATTAGTTTGTCAGAGGAACCGTGGGAACCTTGTCAAAACTCTTTGCTAAAATCTAGAAAAATTGAATCAATTTGACCGTTATTATCAACTACGGAAGCGAATGAATGAGTTATCGTTACTAGCTGCGTTACTGTTGAATATCCTTTCCTGAAGCCATGCTGCCAAGGTGTTAATACTGCATGTTCTTTTAAGTAATCTAGTATATGGTTAGCTATAATATGCTCATTCAATTTACCACAAGACTATGTCAACGAGATAGGCCGGTAGTTTTGGGGCAGGGATTGGTCACCTTTCTTAAATACTGGTACAACTCGGGCTGCCCTCCAGTCATCAGGCAGCATACCAGACATAAGTGAAGCACGGAACAAAACAACAACAAACTTTCCAAAGCATTTTGCATATCGCCTCAAAACTATATTCGGGATATCATCAGGGCCACAACACGTTTCAGTTTTCAGGTTTAACAGCATAGAAACAATTCCAGCATAGGAAACAAAGGATACATCATAGGCGGCAAAAACTGAAACATTCGGTAGACAAATTTGAGCTGGAGAAAACGCTATCAAAATAGTTATTGAAGTGCTGCGCAATCGACGCATGATCAGAAATACATACTCCATCAACTGACAGCTCTGGCACGGGCTGTGTTCTTTTTCCTCAAATAATTCCAAAATTTTTCAGGTTCATGTTTAATAAAGTCAGGCAATGTTACCCGGAAGTAAAAGTCCTTCGCGCTCTTTGCAAGTTTCACTGCTAGTGCCCTTAGCAGTTGTGTAAGACCACTTATTTCGGAATAAGAATGTTGCTACTGCACGTTCCAGAAAAATAATTTCAATCCACAGCACATAACAGCTGTTCCTCATAGTACAGGTCCACAAAAGACAGGAATCGAGCTGCAAAGAGCGTCGTACTTGTTTTCATGTTCCAGTGCCGAGGTTCCGCAGCTGCAGAACTTTCCCATCCTGGACCACTGAGAGCCAAGACCAAATCAGGAATTATCCCACCCCAAGGCCCCGAACCACTCCGCTTGAAGCTTCATTGTGCCTACTGGAGGGAGTGTCGTTATAAACCCCAGCCGCAGTGAGCTGCAACCGTTGTCACGGGATCAGACTTACACCCGAACTGTTCCGGGGGATTACAAGAAATACGAAACCCTAACGGGAAACCCTTAGAGGGGCGAGGCATGCAGTGTATAAGCGTATAATTGGCGCTTGGTGTTCTTGGAGATGAAACCGTAACGCGGAACCACAGAAGGAGCGAACCGCGCAGTGTATTCCTGCATTGCTCGCGCCTTGGCGTTTTCGGCCACGCAGATGAAACCGTTAGGGGTAGAGGTATACGGCTTTGCTGTAGTCTCGTATCTTTGAAGCACGAAGCGTTCTAGCATATGGCGTCGGAAAACGAATCTCCCGGTGGGTTCTCTTAGCACGCGTTTTTCCCAAGAAGATGTATGTTTCTTGTGCGAGGTGTTGGAAAACGAGTGTCCCGTTGTTTTATTTTAGTACAATGAATACATGATACTACGACGACATGAGACGCCAACAGCCCGAGTCCGTAAGGGGCTTCGCCCCTAATACGGAGCACACAGCTTCCGACGCATGCTGCACCGTCTAGCTGCGAAGTAATTAAACTGTGTGCTTGCGTAGTTCTTTTAGAGCGCTTGAGAAAGTGGCGTACTGTAAATGGGAATGCTTGATCAAAACGCGACGCTGGTCCTTTATTTTGATGAGCCCTTTTGTAATCGGTCGCCACTATGCAGGATGGGAGGGCCTGTTGTCTATACTATCAGAGTCCTTCTATGCTTTTCTGGTAATGAATCTCCGTTGTAACGCTACGGGGAGAACTTCGTCCGCTGCCCAAGGATGCCGCAGCGTGGCGCTGGCGTTTATCGTAGAGCACATTCACATTCACTCAATGATGCAAGAGAAGGTCACAAGAACGGAGAGAGTAATACAGCATTTACACAGTGGGGCAACTGTAGTGCGTACGGATAGAGAGCTAAAGTTGTAGAAACTGAACTAAAAAAAGCCGAAGAAAAAGTCCCTGCTAATGCGGCAACAGGGCTGGATGAAATTTCTATACGGCTGGTGAACCTACTGGGGCCAAAACGCAAAGCACAACTGATCCGAGCAATCGATAAAGTGATAAAAGCTGGCAAGTACCGGACGATTGGTGTAAGAGCGGGATGAAGCTTATCTATAAAGGTAAAGGAGACAGGGCCAACTCGTACAGACCTATTACAGTTACCTCAGTGGCATACAGGCTGGCAATGCAAGCCATAAAAGCGGAAATACAGGCGTGGATAGAGGGGAACGGCATTCTGGGCAAACTACAAAATGGATTCCGACGAGACAGGCGCTTATACTGCAATTTATTTATTTCTAACCCAATGCATCGAGGAGTCAAAGGCCCAGAGGCGGCCACTACGAATAGCATTTCTGGATATAAAGGGAGCCTCCGACAATGTAGATGGAGAAGTTCTATGAAGCCTACCTGAGCGGGAAGGATTAGGCCAGGACTTTATACAGCTGCTGGAGGGAATTTACAGTAAGAGCGAGGTGTAAATTGCCCGGGAGGACCTAAAGTGCACCGAACAGGTAGTCACAAGTAGAGGTTTAAAGCAGGGTTGTCCTCAGTCGCCATTGCTGTTGATGCTGTACATGGCAAGAATAGAAAGAAAGCTTGAAGACAGTAAAATAGGTTTTAATCTTTATTCTAGCCGCAAAGTAAAAGAAGTGGAACAACATATCCCGGGACTGATATTTGTAATCAGGCACATTGCCACACTGTAATGGGAGCTGTGAAATCCACCGCTTTATTATTTTCGAACATTCGTTTTTTTATCACCCGGAGAACGTCTGTTCCTGGGGATAATAGCCAGAAATATCCTTGCTATATGAGAGGCCCCGTCACCATATGCCTGTAACTATGTCAACTATGTTAACATTACACGTAAAATAAATATGCAAAAATGTGAACATATAAATGTTAGCTGTGAATGGGTTTCTGCCAGCGCACGCTTAACGAGCAACGTGCAAACTAAGAATGATTAAAAATGCATCAACCGTCATTCCCATTCTAAACGTGAATTCTACAACTAACTTGCTTCTGACGGCATCGGTAACAAGAGGCACTCGCGAGAGTAATCTTCGTCTCATAGTGTTCAATAATTCTATGGATCTAAGCAGCTTGAAAAAACACACGGTGACACCTGACTTTCCCTCAATGATGCGTGAAAAGAAAGCATTGAAGAAGCTGACTTAGAAGGGAGCTGGAAATAAGCAATTATCCACCCGTGCAAAATTTTCCTTTCGCACCGCGTCGATATGTATCTCCTGCCTCTCGCACTAGCTCGGTTCTAGGAGTTGTGAGAAATTGTTTTGCGTGTCACTCGCTATGTCCAGATCAAGCCGGGGGGGAAAAAATGTCGTGAGCCTCGGCTTCTACGGCGTGCAAGTACGGAGCAAAACGGCCACGCTATTTAGGCTTTCGGCGCGCGTGAATTTTCCCTAGAAGTGAACAGCCCAGTTTCCATTCCAGGGCATCGATGGCGTCCTGGGAAAGCGAGTTTCAAGGTTGAGGGCTGCGGCTGCGCAAGGTTCTCAGTAAAGGCAATGCTATCAAGGCTGCCAGGAAGATTTTGAGTAAACCACTTTTCTCGTCTAGATGGTGCATGCTGCAATTAGGTTAGAATAATTTGGCCGCAAAGGCTGTACGAAACACGTACGGGGACTAAGAAATACACAACCCGTTCGTTTTGTCGTTTTTTCCCGTCCGTGTTCCGTACACCCTTTGCTGAGCCAGTAATATAACTTAAGGTAAGAATTTAAACCATCTAGGAAACCAGCTCACCCTAGTCTCCCACGCGTGGGTACCTCTGAGAAATTTCTTAGTATCAAACGCAGACATCACTCCATAGTTTTGAGCGTGCCTTGCGCCTGATATGGATTCCCCGTAAGGGCTGCAATCATACGGCTTTTCAGCTGGCTTAGCTTTGTAGCATTCTTAAGGGGATATCGCCAACCGCCAGAGGTAGGCGAAGATTCTGCCTCGAGGCTGCGCTCCCGGATTTGCGGGGGCCGTCTGTTGTTCTCCCATCTTCGGTGGCGCCCCTCGCGGTAGCCTTTGTCCCCAAGCGAAACATCTGCGGGAGTTTCATGAAGAGAAAATCATTGAACGACTATATTCGGCAGCCAAGTACGAAGCGGGCTGATTGCAACTAGCCTGACGCATTTCAAAGATCACCCTGCTCAATGGCGACGCAGCGTAAAAAAGCGTCTTAAAATTTCAAAATAAAAGCGTCTCAAAATCAAGCATTCATCCTAACAGTACGGCACACTCTAGAAAGCTCTAAAAGAAGTACGAACGCGCGCAGTTTAATGACTTTGCAGCCTGATGTGCAGCATGTGTCGGCCGCTGCGTGCTCCACTTTAACTATAAATTTTAATCCCCCTGTACACAGTGCAGTTACGGTGAAAAGAAACGATCAAATTTGTGGGGACACAAGTTGCAGTGACGAAGCTGATAGAATAACTTCGGCATATTTGTCAGTTATTTATAACTGAGGACTGCGGAATAAACTCGATTAGAACTACGAGCTTTTATACGCACTAAGCTATTGTGCAACGTGTTGAGGATCGGCAAACTTTTGTGCCAACGTGGTCGCTCTCAAACAAAATGAACTGAGAAAATGGCGTGAACACACTCGTCGGAGAATTTCTGTCTACGAGCAGCACATCCCGACGTTGTCGTACTTAAGCGTTGTGCGCTATGGGCCCCGCGGCGCAGAAAAGCCGGCTCCGTTGGCGGAGTTGACCGTGAGCTAAAAATTGCTTGGCGCCACCGGCGGGCCTTGTTGTGCCGGAGCGCCGGACACAATTTCGCTTGGCCTGGTGACGCGCTGACGGCTGGGCTGAACCACGCATCGGTCCAACGGCCCGCGGAAAAAGTGCGCCTACACGCCGGGAAAAAGGCGCCGAAGGGTCGCTTACCCTTTCCACTTCGTGGCGGATCGGCTGACGCAACCCCTTCGCCTCCATTCGCCGAAGTCAAACTGCGGCCAGCGAAATGTCCTTATTGGATGTATTTGAACTGCCGCCTGTGCAACAAATGTCCGGGGGAATAAAACGCACAAGCGCAAAAGCGAGAGCGGAAATCGGCGGGCGGGCGGCATTCGACGGAGGCACCGAGTTGAGACTTGCTCTCGCCTTTGTGCAGGCCATGGACCAGCTGTGTTACCCTAGTACATATTGTACACAAGCGCTGCTTTGACTCGCCGTAGGCTCGACAGCTTCGTCGCTCAGCTCTTTGCCGTGTTGGTAGCGGGTTGAGCAAGTCAACTTCGCTGCAGTGGATGGCAGCAGCGGGATCAACCGGCGGCGGCTACCATGGAGGTGAGTGCCCAACGTTTTTCTCTCAATTCACCGGATTTCTCCAGCCCAGGTTATCGTAATTTAGAGAAGGCCTGTGGGAAGTACTGTGGAAAGCTTTCATCGTTTCAAGACTACAGAGAGTGTTCTGAAACAAATCTAGTGCCGAGAGTGTAAACAAAGCATGATGGGAACTACTTCAGCGTACCTCACTTGTGGGCAAGCAGCAATAGGATAGTGTAAACGATAGAGGACCTTAAATCGAAGGAGCTCGTTGAAATTCGTGAGGAGGTAGGCCTTGCCTTAGGTCGTGCGAAACGGAAGCATGAAATTCTCGAAAACATGCATGTTGAAACTGTATTGTCATCATCGATGCACCGATGAGATTATCATAATCGGTGGCTGTAAAAATGGACTTCTTAAGGGTTTTTTTTACAGTCCCACTTTCACATAACTTGCGAAGAATTAAAACGCCTGGCCATGGGTGGTGTGAGCATCCCGTTTGCCGACCGCGTCAAGCTGGTTGCGACAACAAACGCACGCAGAAAGCGATACTCCCTGGGCACGTAACACGAACGCACACTTTTTCTCTCATTGATGTGAATAGTACGCAGCCGCAAAGCCTTAGCGGGACAACAAACATATACAGGGTGTTGCGACGATAATTGAAACACTTTAAAACATTTTCCTGAGCGAACCGTCGCTCTGTTCGCGCTCAAACTTGCCGCTAAGGTCGCATTTTGTGGTCCATTTTGTTTGATACCAGGAACAACGATGGTACTTACCTGTTTTCGCCTATGGCGAAATGGCGGCTGATTTGGACGTGCGAGCCAGCGCAAGTTGTTGTTGGAACGACGGAACCACCTTGGGTATGCAGAGCGAAACGCACGTTTGGGATTCACTGTAGGAAGGAGCCAAATGGTGCAGCAGACGATCAGAAAATGCACCTAGGAATGAGCTAGCAGACGATCAGAAAACCCGGTTTTCGGGCTCGCACGTCCAAATCAGCCGCCATTTTCCCATAGGCGAAAATCGTTTTTATTTCTTGTCAGGATGAACCGGTAACTACCATCATTCTTCCCGGTGTCAAACAAAATAGACCACAAAATGCGACCTTCGTGTGAAGTTTCAGCGCGAACAGAGCGGCGGTGCGCTCAGGAAAAAGTTTTTAAAGTGTTCTAATTATCGTCGCAACACCCTGTACGATGAGAAACGGTACCGTTCCCCGTCGTCACAAATTCACCCGCCGAAGTGTGACATAGATCATATATCTGACTCTCAGCACTGCTTCAAAGTATCACAAGTGGCGTTAAAATATTGTCACAGAGGTGCCGATAACAATTAAGCCATACTCACACGTTGAGGGCCAGCCAATTACAAATAATTCTTGTTTTTCTCCATGTAGCAGTCCAAACACCAGGCCTCCAACACACTGCCATGGCTAGACCATAGCCTCCTGTATAACGCCTTGTGCCTGCTCAGTGCCAGAAATTTCGCCGTTCTCTCTGGTGGCGCCCTAATCCAAGGATGTCTTATCTTGGCGATGGCATGGTCAACATTTGTCTTCACACCTGGCAACAATGGGTAGTTCAAATAAATGTTGTCAAGACCCTTTGCAAACACAAAATGCGTGTTGTTGAAGGAGGTTCTGGCTATAGCACTGACGGGCAATTCCTGTTGAACAAAAAAGGTATAAAAATTCACGAGTCCAGAAATAAAAACATCTAGTAAGTGGCTGGGGTGACGCTAGAACTTTACAGTGGTAATTACGAAAGAGGCAGACTTTCTCGGCCTACCTTGTTCGTTCGTAAATAATTTAACACAAAAGCTTTTTTTTGTGAGTTTCACTCGATTCAGCCAGAAATATTACGGGTGAGTTGACTAGTGGGTTTGTGACCCACTGATAATTGGTCGGTTTTTCGGCATGTGATTGGTGAGGGAAGAATGAGTGTAGCCGGTAGAAGTAAAGAGAGAAACCAGCTAAGTGAATGCTGAATGTTCATCCCAAACCTATAAATGGGCCCTCAAATACTGAGCATCGGTTTGAGCTAAAGCTTGAAGTCGTCATGTCAGTCTTTGCGCAGCAGCCCGGCATTGCCGATTACTGCGTTGTCAATATATCTAATACATGTGCAATGGCGCCATTTCGTGGAGCAGCGGCGACGGAGAAATAGGGGCGGAAAGGGGGGGGGGGGTGATGGGCGTGTGCCCAATCGGGGACCGTAAAAAATATTAGCGGCAGAACGAGACTGAATGGAAAAAAGTGGAGCTCAACTGTTCGGACTTCTTTCCACAAAATTTAATTTGTATGACTCAATTAGCACTAAACACCGAATAAAGCATCATTATTTTTCGCTATCAACTACCATAGAGCGGGACAAAAGTTAACTGGCTCTTATCGCGGTAAGAGCCGTGAGGACATGTATACATTTTGTTGTGAAACTCGGGTAGTGAACTCAAAAGGGCGAGCGGGCGGGCGGGAACAGTACACTGAACGCCGTTTAGTAGTTCTGCGACGCCACGTATAAAGCGTCGGTATTTAATATTGGCTTATCCAGTCGAAGCTCGCCATTTCACGGACTTTTTTGCTGGAAGACGCCTTCGCGTAGCAGACGAAGCCGAGGTGCGTTTCAGTTGACCTCCGCTTGAACCAGCAGTTCGCACCGGCATGGCCATCGAAAAACCTGGGAACGTGGCGCCCCCACAGTGAATGGGCTGCTCCCATAGAGATAAGCTGCTCCAATGGGTTTCGGGCAACAGAGCAGGCACGGCAGGTTATACAGCAGGCTATGGCAAGACGTGCATTCCTCCTCTCCCTTTCAGCTCCATGGGAAAATTGTTGGCACAGCGGTGTGCGAAATAAAAATAAAAATTGTTCCACTGTGACGTGCGAATAGGGACCCCCATGATATTTTTGGCGCGCCTTTATTGCTGCGCCGGCGACAAACCTGGCCCAGACGGCAGATTAGCTAAATTTCTACGGACTATAGCAATACTTCTTGTTCCGCTGTGCGCTAGGCCTATTGGAAACACGTACACATTTCGTTTTTGTGTGCTCCCGGACTAGCGCTTACCATTATGCCACTTCTAGTCAAGGGCGGCGGCAAAGTGGCCGCCAAGAAAACGTACTACCGAGAGTCGGCGGCAGGGCATCGGTAGGAAAATTAGAGTGTGACTCATAGCTTACCGTAATGTTCCATACCATTACACGAGTTACTAAGCCGACAGGGGCGCTGCGAACGTTAAGCGTGCATGCGTTGGCGTAGTGGTACAGTCAGCGCGTGCGAGGCGAAAATAGTTCGGGTTGCGGATTGGTTTTCCTGTGAGCGCAGCAGATATTTGAGTAATTAGTGTACCTGCAACCAAAAAAATGAGCTGAATAAGTAAACTGTCCTTTATTATTTTGTTTTGTGAGAAGCCCTACGCGCGTTTGCGAAATATTTCTCTCCAACTGCGAAGGCAGTATGGGAGTAAAGTGCCGCCATCACTTGGAGCCACAGGAGTCATTCGAGGGGAGCCTCCGTCCGAACTGGCCGAACGGTGAGGGTCATTCGCCGTAGCCTGCAGCTTTTGCAGGGTCGGTCTGGTGGCGAGATGGCCGGTACGCTCCCGAAATCCTGCAAGGAGTCGAAGTGAGTATGCGAAGCGTTGGCAGTGCCGGTCGTTGTGTATTTGTTGGTGCAATTC
The DNA here is from genome assembly GCA_013339765.2 of Haemaphysalis longicornis. Classification (NCBI taxonomy): domain Eukaryota; kingdom Metazoa; phylum Arthropoda; class Arachnida; order Ixodida; family Ixodidae; genus Haemaphysalis; species Haemaphysalis longicornis. The sequence goes on along the minus strand of JABSTR010003406.1, from coordinate 40,006 downwards.
ATTTCCTGTGGCTTTGTTTCATGATCCGCTGCTCTATCTGCTTTAAGCCTATGTAGAATCTTTTTGAGATCACAGCTGCATCGCCATCGACCGCCATCAACCTGCTGCAGCCAGCTAACCTAATCGACTTGATGGCCTCCGGCCAATCTCCCTTGGCTGGCATCAGCATCATCAGGGATCGCGCTTCACGAGCGCACGCATTGCTTCTTTCTCTTCCCTTTGATGTTCCATTAAAGACAGACCTCCATGGTCACTTCTCTCCCCCCTTGACGGTCGAGTCTCGTCCTTGGGGGTCGACGGATCCCACAACTTGGTGCCGAAACCCGGGACTCGTGTCTGCCAGGCCGACACAGAGAAGCAGGACCGACAGCCCTTCTTCGACGGCTTCTGCTTGAGAGACCGGCGGACCTACCTCCAAGGACCAAGGATGACTTCGATCGAGCGGAAGCTGCTGCGACGAACCGCCCTTCGGGACAAGCTTTCAGCCGCCTTGTCCGAGATAGAAGACGGCCTCCGAAGTGGCACCCTGACCACGGCGATGGACGCAGCGGTATCCTTGGAGAGGATCGAGGCCATGTATCGACCCATCCTGAAGCTGGACGAGGACATTTTGGGGGACATCACGGACGAAATGGTCGCCGAAGAGACTTCCAACACGACCGCCTACAACGACAAGGTGGTGAAGATAAGAGCGGAGCTTCAACACAGATCTCGAGGCCAACAGGCTGGTGAGTCTCTCGTTTCGCCTTCTTTAACGAGACCGCCGCCCAGCGAAACCGCAACCACTAGAACGAAGCTTCCGACAATAGAACTAACGACGTTTGATGGAGACCTTCGAAACTGGATCAGATTTTGGAGTTTATTCGAGTCCGCTGTACATAACAACACAGAACTGCGGGCAACGGAGAAATTTTATTACTTGACCAGCCTTCTGAACAGCTCGGCCGCTGCATCAGTTTTTGGACTGCCCATGACCAAACAATGCTACAATGAGGCGATAGATATACTTCAGAAGCGGTTCGGTGACCAGACCCTGATTGCCCGAGACCACCTGCGGGCTCTCATTGACATACCACCTGTTTCCTCGTCAATTGTCGCCACGGAACTACGAAAGCTATACGACGATGTGCAGATACACTGTAGAAGCTTGACTGCACTTGGTACGAGCCCAGAGACCTATTGTGCTATGCTACGTGAGATACTTCTGCGGTCAGTCCCGCGAGACATGGTCCTCAGATACCACCGACATTGGAAAGCGTTGCCTACTGCTTCAACGTCAACCGGAACAGACCACACGAAACAGCTCGACGATTTAATTAACTGCTTTGGTGTCGAGCTTGAATGTCTGGAAGCAGTTATACTGAGCGGGCCTCCGAGAACGAAGTTTAAGGCGAATGGTGAACCAAGGGAACAGCGTCAAACAGCAACGTTCAAACATCGACATTCTGCGGCAGCCCTGTATGCCGCAGCTAACGAGACGCGACAGTGCCTCTTCTGTTCCGGCCTGCACGATACGAGATCTTGGTCGCATAAGAAAACCACTAAGGAGGAAAGGAAGTCTCTCCTCGCAAAACACGGACGTTGTTTCCGCTGCCTGACCCATGGACACATCGCTCGATAGTGAAAAAGGAAGATTGTCTGCCCATATTGTAAACGACGGCACGTTCCCTCAATGTGCAACAAAGACCTAGAAGAACCAAAGAAAAACATGTATTTTGCCGGCGCAAGTTACGAACTTGCTGTTCCCTCCAACCAGGCAGGTGACAATTCCGAAGGTGACCTAGGTGACAATTCCGAAGGAGCAGAGCGAAGAACCGGTCACTTGGCCAAGAACGACGACCAGAACTTTTCCCTAGGATGCGGTACCTCAGACGAGAACTTATCAAAGAAAACGGAAAGCCAGCCACTGATGCATTCCGCGTCGTGGGAAGGACCCTCAGGGATCTCTTCTAGGAGCAACTCACCCCACAAACCGAAGAATTTTCCTATGCAGCCACAGCAAATAACCGAGGAAACAAGTCCACAGACCTCTAAAATTAAGATATGTACCTCGAATTCGGCGGAGAATAACCCATTGGGCTGTCTACTACAAACCCACTCCGTAGTTACGCGATCGTGTCGATTTGTCTGCAGCCTTCGGAACCGGAGACGAATCCGCGGGCTTCCCATGACTGCGCTTCCGACCACTGATAAATTTTGGATAACAGAGGACTACGGAATGCACGGCTTGAAAGGACCACGTTTCCCCAATACTGCTTCTTCAGGGAGCCGCGTCCACATCGATATTTTCTACGGTGCCAATACAAGGGCCATTCGTCTCGTACTGGACCCCGACAAGAGTGTGCGAAAACGACACCGCTTTGTATCGTGCCGTCGGGTACGCCAGACTATACGCACAGACTGCGCAGGGACTTGCATCATGGCTGCCCTTTCAACGTCTCTACCCTTTCTAAGCATGCTCGCTCCACGTCTTTGGGTGCCGGGAAGATGAATCTTTTTGAGATCACAGCTGCATCGCCATCGACCGCCATCAACCTGCTGCAGCCAGCTAACCTAATCGACTTGATGGCCTCCGGCCAATCTCCCTTGGCTGGCATCAGCATCATCAGGGATCACGCTTCACGAGCGCACGCATTGCTTCTTTCTCTTCCCTTTGGTGTTCCATTAAAGACAGACCTCCATGGTCACTTCTCTCCCCCCTTGACGGTCGAGTGTCGTCCTTGGGGGTCCACGGATCCCACAGCCTAGTCTGCAAATAGTGCGGGCCTCTTGCCGGTGTGCTGGTTGCGTATCCTGCTGGGTCACGCCAATCCGCCGTCGGCACCGCGAGCGCATGCAAGCGATGCGCGCGTGGCGGCAAGTACCCAGTTGACAGGTAGGTATTCGCTCATTTCAGTGGGTACCGTGATTTGAGTGATTTATGAGGCACGTCCCTCATCTACGGTTCCCTGTGCAGACCGCTGGTTGGAGAGACCGTCACCTGCCTGCTTACCGCCGCGGGCGTTATAAAGTGCCCTGTGCCTGGCTGCGGTCCTACTCTCTACTCCTGGCTCGGGCCCTAAACTGTTCTTACCGCGTTGCACGTGGTCAGCCACGGTGAAAACAGCCCTTCTGAGGCTCTTCGCCTTGCTTTCGCAGCCGTTATCACGGCGACGCAAAGCTGCTACCCCGACCCTTGCGCGCGCGGTGCCCGAGCGCCGAGCGCTACCAGTGCGGGTGTGTAATTGCGGGGCCGTGTGCTTGCAAAAAATGACTGGGGGAATTGCCGTCTTTCTTCCTTCAGCGAGACCATGTCAGGCGTATTTTTTTCTGACCTTCAAAAGTTTTCCGTCCTGTTATACGCAAGATGCATTTCAGGGCCACACCTTGTGCCAGCATACTGGCATAGGCTCCTCTTTCCTCCGCAGAACTGTATTCCCGGCATCCGGCCCATCGACCCCGCCCCCCCCCCCCTCTGTTCCGGCCATTTTAAATGGACATGCAGCGTAGGTAACACCTTTTTCTTGTTCACGTTGCAGTCTCTGACATACATTTTTCCGGCTTCTGTAGTAGCGGAATTTGCGACAATAATGTTGTTGCTTTTTCCAGCCTGTGCATGAACCATGCTATGGTGCATTTTGCTTCGGTATTTTTCTTCTTGATTGCGTTCATACCCGACTTGGCTGGGCTTTATCATTTGTCTGGGCTGACTTCGCGGTTCTGTGCAAGCTCGTATTGCAGTGACCGTCTTGTTCCCCTTTTTAGTACAGTGTCGTAGGTGCCTGGGCTGCCCTGGTAGCGGCATGCTTCTCAGGCCTCTGAGAAAATCAAGTCTCCGCTGCGGCTTTGAAGGTATGCGGCCTCTCCACGCAAACTGTTCTGGGTAATTTTGAACAGTGGACTTTTTTGTGAAATTTTAATAGCAATGTTGCGTGATTGGTGCCTCTAGGACTCTCGTCATGGGCAGTGTGGGCCAGGGACATGGCGCTTTTATTTCTTTTTTTTTGCGTTGGTTCTCTTGTCATAGCAGCCGTTGAACGCCTCTTGTGTTCACCAGGACTGATCTGGGATGAGGGTTTGTTCGTCTGGCTAGCACAGGCTCTGTTCCAGTGCCTCGGCTGCCATTTTTAGAGCTGGCCCCTCACTGGAAAAGATGCGAGCAGTGGTGGCCAGGAAGCCACCATGCGCTTGTTCAGTAATCGGGCTACATTTCCCTCGGCCTGGTATGCCCCCCCCCCCCCACACACACACACACTGCCAGATTGAGGAAGGGGCCTCGTATATTTTTGATTCCTACTTCCTAGCGGATTCTCCGGAAAACAAAATTTGTCTTGGTTGGGCTCCTCACGACCTAAGTACCGTGTAAAGAGCGGCTGCTGCAGCTGTGGTTAGAGCTTGCATATCTATTTCGTGTCACCACCATTTACAACGCAACCACGCGTCTTGCATGTAACCATAGTCTATGAAAGCGGCGGGCTGGGTAGACACATTTCTCAGGATCTGGTCTCATCACTGAAAAATAAATATTTTGAATAAAGTGCATCGCATATCCAAAATTTTGTCAAGGTGTCACCGAAACCGATAAGTGGTTGGTGTATTACAGACTATCGATAGTAGGAAGTTTCGAATTCACATTTTGTAGAGAAACATTTCAAAAACTCGTCCTAGCACAATTGCTGACTTGCGAGGAACAGTTTTTCAGATATAAAAAAAAGTTAGCATGAGTGGTGCCCGTGCCGTGTGGTGGAGCCCAAGCTCCATTTCAAAATGCACGATTCTGGGTGGTTCCCTGGAAGAAACCTGGCGGTTTGAATTATCAAAGGCGCAAATTTGTCCCCCCGTGACGTGAAAAATCTTATCAATGACCGACTGCATTTACGGCCAGCACAGTATTTCGAACAAAGCAGGCAATGCGGAAAAACACGAATGGGGTTGAAAACAAAACTCTGTGCTTAATTCTTCTTGACGTTCACGGTCAGTTATGTCTCAGGACATAAACTAGCGGCTTATTATCATCTTCTGACCCACTATTGTAGCCCTGCTAGCAGGAATGAGGGGCAATGCGCTAGAATCGTGCCCTGCAAGCTTTCGCCGAGCAGCTGTTGCGGGACGAGAGTTCAGCAGTACGAGCCTCCTGCACTGCAGCTTCACCTGGCAAGTTCAAAAAGAAACAAAACCGAACCTGTTGGATACTGTCCGAATAGACAGTTCTACTAAGGAGCAACAGTAGACCTCCGGAGATAGCCTTGTATGGAAACGAAAGTAGCCAGCGAACAGCTGGTGATGTGTAAGGCCACGTTGAAGCACTCTCCTTGTCGGAACAGATATGTGGTGACTTGGTGTTATCTTTTGACTTGCATCGGATGTTCCTATCGCAGAAATCGAACTAGGGTTGGGTTAAATCGGGAGCGGCGTGCTTTTTTTAGGAGTAGTAGCGGACGCTCAAGGTGGCCGTGGCAGGTAGGCTTGAAGTTGGGTAACTGCTTAGTAGCGCCAAAGATGAATTTCGCGATGCAGAAATGAAACCGAAAGTGTTGCAAGCTGTTTGTGAGTGGTACTGTGGCAAATAGAGCTGCAACACTACTTAGAACAACGCGCCCGAAGGCAATAAAATGGCCTAAATTCATAAAACAACTTTGCCAACAGGCATGGCTGGACATTTTCAGCCGATTTCGGGGATTATTACCGTCGGGATTGCAAACCTGACGATTGCGAATCGCCTTCTTGATCACCCTTCGTGCCCTGATAACAAAAACCAAATGCTGATGTAGAGTAATTGCAAGCGGCGCCCCTTTTTTGGTAGCAGTTACGCGCGATGACCGGGCCCGTTTTCCACATCCAGGTGATGAAAATGCGTGTCAAAAATCCTGTTTTCGTTTCAAAACCGGAAACAAAACTTATCTCGAAAGGGCATTTCCTGAGCTAACTCCCAATGGCTTTACTTGCTCCAGAAGAACCGGGAACTCTATGAAAGGGGCTCCCAAGGTATCGTTCAAATTGAACGATTTTGAATAGGTGCGGTAACGAAAGAGTCGAGGGGCTTTGCCAAATGGCCGTCACATTCATTTGCATGCTGCAATGGAAATGCCTTCCTAGCTTTCTCACACTGGTATGAGGCCAGCCGGAATAACCCTCTGCAGAGTATAGAATTCAACAGTAAATGCTGTCAGGTAGGCGTTCAGGTAATAAGAAACTGTGTCAAGGTTTGATGTGCGTGCGCCACCACCGCACAACAATGTCAAAACACCCTCGGCTGTGCGGCACGTCGTAGACTGCATTCCATTCAACATGCATTCCATTCAACATGGGGTCCATCAACACATTTTGGAATTGCCACACGCAGGTGTTATTGGTGGGTGGAAAGCACCACATGTTGCAGCTTTACCAATTCTATGACATATGGTTACATTATTGTGAAAGCATGTATGCCCTGCGAGTAGAAAAATCTGGCGTCGTGTGGCAATGAAAATGTCCGACGCAAGAGTGCGTCCGAAATATTCCGGGGAGGTTCCTGTAAACAGAGAAAATTGATGGCTTTTAAAGGTAAATTTGCACATGTGGACCTTGAAGCTATACTTTCGGGGTGCGAGGACGGCTTCAGCTGACTAAAGATGTGCATCATGTCCATGGGCACACCACCGAAGAACTTTCTTCCGTGTAGTTCCACACCTTTTCCTAGCTCAAGCGGAAGCCAGTAAGGCTACCGCTTTGCGATCGCTTGGGGTCTTGGTGGAAGCATTCTATGGGAGGCACAAATAATGCTAGCCCATGCATAACAACTGTATGGCAGGTGGTGTTGGAACACCACTGCATGTGTCTATGGGCGTCAAAGAACACACGTAAAGCTGCCAATGGAACCAATCACATTTAGGTCGCACTTTAAGCAGTGCGACTGCGCACAAATCTGCAGTGATGATAGCCTACAGGAGGCAGCTTGATGCATCATTGTTCATTCAGCTGTCCGTGCAGTGCAAAAAGCTTCACACTAATGCCCACTAGGGGTGGGCCGCACTTTAGCGAGCATGCCGTCGTACCGGGTGGTACCGTTCCACTTGTCCTTGGCGTGTCTCGCCAACAGGCTGAGAAGTTATCTGTGGTTGTACAGAGAAAATATTGTTGCAAAGGGACACTAACCGGGGTGTCTACCAACCTGGAAAACAGGGGAACCCGGGAATTCTCAAGCATTTTGAATAGTCCGGAAAAACTCGTGGAAAACGCACGGAATTTGTGCTTCTACGAGGGAAAATTAGCTGCACTTTATAAAACAAGCGAAATTCGCAGTGATCCCGACTCAAGTAACGGCAAGTCAAAAGTGGACAGCCCTCCGGAGCCGCTGATGGCGCCGTCTGAATTCATTGGTTCCAGTAAGAACTAACTTCATAAAGCTTGAAAGTCACAACCCCGCCCCCCCCCCCGACCCCCTGTTCGCTTCGCTAGTGTTCTGGCGTGTTTCCATAGCTTGTTGTGGCAGCGTAAGGGAGTCTACAGGGGCAGGGGCAGTGGTAGCTTCTAATCCTATGCTGGAACACCTGCGCCCATCTACTGTGGTTTCCAATTAGTTAACGCACGTTGCGAATCTTTGAATCTGGTGTAATGACACATTTCTCTTAATTTCCAACTTTGAAAGGTTGCAGCTGTGTTCAAAATACGTCTTAAGTACCTCGTATATGCACTTTAGAATATAGAATATAGAGGCTCACTAAGAGCGTTCAACTTAAATTGAGGGCGACTCAGTGCGCAATAGAACGGAAGATGGTAGGTGTGACATTAAGGGTCAAGAAGAGGCCGGAGTGGGCCAGGGAACAAACGCGTGTTAAGGACGTATTAGTAGCAATTAAGACGAAATGGACGTGGGCAGGGTATTTAATGTGAACGCAAGATAACCGTTTTTCATTAAGGGTAATTGAGTGGATCCTTAGGGAAGGCAAGCGTGGCAGGGGGGGGCGGCAGAAAGTTAGATGGGCAGATGATATGAAGAAGTTTGCGGGGATAAATTGGTCGCAGCTAGCGCAGGACCGGGATAACTGGAGAATAATGCGAGAGGCCTTTGCCCTGCAGTGGGCGTAGACAGGCTGATGATGGTAGACATTGTACCCCGCTTTGAGAGCTACTTTAACTGCAAGCCGGCACTATATTCCACTCCGTAGAAAGCCAGAACATGTTTTGGCTCTATAGGTGTCATTGTGCGACAAAAGAACTTTACGCGGAGTCACCATAGCGGGGTGTAAGTGAGGTGCTTCTGATTTCCAGTGTGAATGCCAAATAAACTCATCGTGCGCAGTGGTTTGATGCTAGAAGTATGGCGGCGTTTAAGGGCACCTAACGTGACGGTGTTTAAGATGCAGGTGTTCCTTACCCCAAACCAAAATAAACTCTTTGAAGCAGTGAAATACAACACTGAGGCTCTGAGTGCGAGCTGAGAACATGGCACTAAGGTTTTACCTATTTTTTCCCCCGATATTTCATTCACTGTTAATTTTACTACGGCTCTGTTATATTTTCTATTCAAATGAGATAAAAGTTACTGGTTAGCATTCAAACTTTATTATGTCATACTTTATTTATAATTATAAGGTGCTTTTTAGAGGGTAACCACAACTGGTGAAGTGGTTGCAGCCCGTGTTGACGTAAACAGTTCTGTGTCACTCGGGGGATTTACTAAAAAGACTCAGGGAAAACCTGGAAAAACTCGGGGAATTTAAAAATGTCAACTTGGTAGACACCGTGGTTACTTAAAGTTGTTTGTACAACTGAACAAAGAAAAGGGAACAAAACGTGAGGGTGAAGTCACACAAGATAAAATTTTGCACGCTCACACTCGTCAACAGCGCGTGCACCAGCAACCTCCAGAAATTCAATATATTAGGCTATACACGCCCCATACTTGTCACAGAAAGGTGCAAAGATGCCACACTGGTACACTTGTCATGCGTTGTCTGAATATTCCCAGCTTCCATTTTTATTATTTCCCGTGTGTGGTGGCCTCTCGACCTGAAAAGCACTTCACAGTTTTCCAATACAGGACCACAAGCACAGCCTTCACGATCTTCGCAGTGGGCAACCAAGTGTCCCTCATTGCCACGGCGCACATTATTTGCATGCCCACGCAATCGAACATTCAGACAGCATCCTGTTTAGCCTACGCAAGTCTTTCCACATTTCAGAGGAAGGCGACACACAATACCTCCAACACATCTAACATACTTATTGCGATGCTGGATGTTTCAGTGTTCTTTTTTCTCCAGGATAAGTGCTATCTTATGTTAGGCAATAATTGCCCAAGTTGATAGATCTTCTGAAGCGACATCCTTACATCTGTTTCACGGATCTCGTTCTGAGGTACATAAAATAGCCGTGCAATTTCGGGCCTAGGGGAAGAGCAGCAGCGAAGGTGGTTAGGCGAGCCAACAGGAGGCTCCCAGTGGTGGCAAGCGAGGGCTGTGGAGCGTCGGAGTGTGCTGGTCAAATGGCAGCAGATGTAGCCCCAGCACTCAAACAAAGTTTGAAAGCAGATCAACAGAGGCTCCGACTAGGCTTCTTAAAAAGCTATAAGCATTCGCCGTAATTTCTGTTGCCTGCAGTGTTGTCCTCCTTTAAAGGACATTTGAAGAAGCATAATCTTGTCTAGCTTCGTACTCCTAGAAGCCACGATAAAGCTCTCTCACCGCTTAAAGGGGTCGTGAAGAGATTTTCAAAAAATTGTGTTGTGTGCGTGCTTATAACCGCGGAACCTTGACAAACAAAACATGCATACCCGTTTCGTTGCCCGATATCGGCAAATGGGAAAACAAATGCAGTAACGATTTCACCGCGGCTTCCCTCCTCAACTCGCGAAGCGACGTTTCAGTAAGTCTGTTCTCCCTCGTCGGCAAAATATGTCGGCATAGGGCGGGCTTGCAAAGGGTCAGACAAAGCTACAACAACGACGCCATGTTGAAACTCTCCCTGCAACTGAACGGGAGATGCCTGATATCTGATATGGCTTATCAACATGGCCGAACTTTCAGTCGACAACGCGGGCGCGTGGCGCAGGCCGAAGTAACCACGTTTAGTCTGAACTGGGCATTCGTAAACTGTTCACGCTGTTTCGCACGAGTCTAAACTGTCGTTTTGCTAGCCGATATTGCTGCACAAGTTTGCCGACGTCTGTCTCGCGTAGCCTGTAATGCGAGTTGCGCGAGCGTGAAACTTCTGACCTGACGAGACAAATTACTGAACGCTTAAAATGAGAATTTGTTATATAAACACGTTTATCGAAGGAACTTCGGGCCGTCAGAACTTAAAAGCCATCTACCATTCACTCGTCAGGCACAAAAATAACTAGCGAGAGGCAGTGATACTGCGCCGAGTCCCACCATCACGCAGTTCGACGATTGCTTTCCTGTTTCCTGCAATAAACAATGCTGTTAACTCTGTTTCATTGATTGTATACGCCCCCCTTTGGCTTACTGCAGAAGCACTCAACAGTAAGTTAGCGGTTAAAGCTCTGAGTTGAATAGAATATATGAAAACACGACAGACGTTTGGGTTACAAATGCGAAGAGGCTTTTATGCAGCAGTTTTTCGCCGAGCGCGCTTCTCATGTCGATAGTGTTGTGGAAAAAAGTGTACGACTAGGCTGGATGTAACGTTGAGCTGTCCCGGAGGCCGCAAGTTCGAATCGCATACGGGTCACTTTTTTTCTTGCTTGAGCGGTTTTGGGGCATTTCATACAAAAAAGGCACGATCCCGAAGAGAATTCGGCAAAAGAGAGTGAATTTCTGCAGGAAAACTGGCTAAAAACTGTGCAAACAGCCAGTAGGTCTGATTTCTGTTGCCATGGTTGCCAGACAACTGAAGCGGTCACGACACCGCTCACGTGGATAGAAAACTGATTTTGGCAACAAATACAGGATGCATTATTTTTTTAAATATCGGGTTTGCAGCTTTGCAGAACATTATGTACAAAGAAAGTTGAACTCTCGGATATACTGGACGTGACGTCACTCTATTTGCTCTGCCGACCGACGGCACGCGCATGGTCGCTTGCGATGCGCCTCAGAACGAGAATTTCAACTGTGCCTCCTAAATTCCACAAGCAATGAATTATTAAAATATTTGGGATTTATGTTCTCAAAAGGCAGTTCAAGCAAACAAAATTAAGCAAAGACAAATGCATTTTCTCTTCACGGCCCCTTTAAAAGGACGTTCAGGGAAGCTAGCAAAGGCTAGTTATCTTGGTAGTTTATTATCCCACACTTGGGTTGGTTTTGATGTCAACTGTTTTTCTTGCTTTACGTTGGGCATGAAATTCCGGTCGTGGAACTCGCATTTAGGATTGCATTTCGAAAGTAAAAGGCATGCCTTGTTGGTATGGGGAAGAGGAACCTGTAAGCAGAAGGTTGTGTAGCGACCATGAAAGCATGCTGGAGAGGTTTCAAAAATCTGGCGAATTTTTAATGTCTTTGGTTGCCCTATATGCTCTTTTTCCTAGAGCTCACCCGGAAGCTCACAGAAGTGTCGTTTACATTTCTTTGCCCTAAAGGCTATAGCTGCTCAGGGTATGTGATACCCGAATTGCAATAATGCACTGAATTCCTTGTGGTGTGAGGGCACCACACGAGATGAATGTTGCCCTCGTATAAAATATAACACAGTCGATAAAAGATAAAAGCAGCAGGACTGCTTGTTTGTGTCTGTTTTATGCCAGGAAGAAAATTTCGTGATCCCTTTTAAACGAGCTCATCCTCTTTTCCCACGGGCTAGTTTTAAGAAAGCAGGCTTGAGAAAGTTACTTCCAGTTTTCTAACTGGAAATTACTAAATGCTCACTTTGAATCGCAACAGTTTGAACAGGATCCTTATTTGTTTTGCATTTGCTTCGAAACCAAAAACTGTTAGCACACGTCTGTGAATACAAAATAAGGTAAATAAAAAGTAAATAAAGCTTCAGAGTATCCTCTTCAATTCTCGAGACTTAAGGTGTGCATACCAACATAGCGAACACGGGCGGCAAATGTCAACGGTCTTTTCAGTGATGCTCTGAGAATTGCTGGGCCACTTTAATTGCTGTGGCTCTTTAAAGCTTCAGAGGAGCGGTGAAATTTGCAAACTTTTAATCACACCCGACTATCAGAAACAAGATCTGACGTGACTGAAACTCTAAATGATGGAATGAGTGCCTCTTCTCTGTCGTGGCTGCTGGAGTGCACCATAGTGTATCAGGTTTAGATTGTTTGTGTTCAGCTTTAGAGAGCAAAAGTTTGCAACATGCTCCTTCTGTGTTTGTCTTTGCAAGCTAGCAAAGCGTTTCCAACAGGTCAGCAGGTTTGTCAGTGTCAGACAGACAAGTGAGCCAGGAGGATGGATTCTGCCCTCAGTTGCACGCAAATAGATTCCCGGGGTTTCTCCGTTTAGCTGAATCATGTGCACACAGGAACAGGAGAGAGCTCTTCGCTGTGTGCTTTCACATGCTAATCTCACATGACCCCCCTCCCTCCCTGACCCAGGCTGGGGAGCGGGACCCCTTCAACGCCCCACTGCACAGGGAACGTGCTGTCGTTCCCTGTTGTCCCCGTTTTCCCTCTCCCTGGGACGTCACCAAGCAGGCGACTCGCCTGTCTTCAGCCGTTCATCGTGTTGGGTCTCGCGCCGAAATGGAGCTCCAAAGGGCTACCTGAGACTCGGGCGTTTCAGCGAGACTGAACTATGCCACGGGCATTTTAAATTTGGTTGAGAATTGTGGCCGCCCAGCGGCTTGCAATAAACTTTCCTGTTTGGGTCCGGAGCCAAGTGGAAGCGATTGCTAACGTTTCGACGCCACTGTGGCGAGCTTTATCTGACGTGCTTTCCGAATTTTCACCTCTGAACCACGCAAGCACCTGACGGAATTTGAGTGATCGACCACTCTACATTTCTTGCACTCTGACAAAGTCTCTGCTTGTTTGGGCTAGCCAAGCGGCAATGCCGACTACAGAGCTATGCAGTGCGTGTAAAAATTCATACCGTATAAACCGGAATAAAGGTTGATCCCCCCCCCTACCCTGAGGTGGGAAAAGTTGAAAAAAATAATTGGGCGCGATGTAGCGGGAAAATCAAAATTTTAACTTAAATTCATTAATTTCTCAGTGAATAAAGCATCGTTTGCATCTGGACAAGCGCTGTGGCACTGTAAAACACAAAATCTTTCGAATAAAAGAAACTTGCATTTTGTCTTCAAGGCTTCTTTAAACGCAGCGGTGAACTGGCTTCGACTTCCGCTGCTCGGCAAGGTCCTCGGAGGCATAGAGTTATTGCTCGGAGGCATTGCCAAATCAGGCATGAGGCTAAAAAGAGGAAAATATTCTGCGTTTTCATTGGCTCCTAAAACGACTGTCAGTTGGGGACAAAAGTTGGGGACATTTAGGGAATTTGTTGTTGAAGCGAGCAGGCCTGTTGTATCCTTGCGCGTCGCCTCCTAGGGGATTCCCTGTAAAAAGCTGAGTGCCGGCGTCTAGCAGCAGACGACGCAAGAAACGGCTGGAACTGAGACTTCCATTTGTAATTATTTCAGTTTTGACGCGCGTCTTGTTTGACGAATTGTTTTAGGAATGCTGAGCATGCCTGCCTGACTGTGTCCGTGGTGTTGCCCCGAGTTTGTCCTGCTCTGGTTCCTTTATTCTTATAAACTGATGCTGCCGCATAAACTGATGCTGCCGCAACTGATGCTGCCGCACCCTAAATTGATGCTGCCGCAACAAACAATCATCAGATTTCGAGGCCGTTTTCTTCATTATTTCGCCTTCACTGAATTATATCAGCGTTTAAGTTCCTTGTTTCATCCAAGAACGATGAGAAACAAAATTCCGTGCAGAGCTGCGAGATTTTCTAGAAGCGTGTGCGTATACCGGGGAGAACAGTAATCGCAATAGCAGTTTTACTTGTACAGTGCGCCACTATTAAACTAAAAAAAAACGTAGGATGAGATATGGCCCCTTAAAGACAGTTTCCATATCTCGTCCTTCCAAAATGCACATTTATTGACGATAGATGATCTAACCGAAGTTTGTGTTATTGCAGAATGCTTGATTGCCATGACACTAGCCCTTTGTAGCAACCGATGTAGAACAAGCATCAGATTGCTTCCAACTTACTGGCTTCAAGAGCAGATATGAAGGCCCGTATTAAAATATGTAAATTTTTTTAGACACGGGTGTTGTAAAAGAACCTGCACTGTTGCATCCCAATCTTTATCATGTGCTCTTGTAAAGACCTTTGAAATGTTCCTCGGATAAATGAATGACAACTTTCCAGCTCGAGAGGTGCAACTTTAAATGGTTGTGAATGTTGGCTACCCGGCAGTTTTAAACGTGCTGCACAAATACCAGATACGTGACCAGGGGATGACGACGTGCAAGTGCTCGTATATTTTCCTCCATACTATTTCCGCTTTCCTGTACTACTTTGTTTTAAAAATGTAAAGCGAATATACCAAAGGAAGGAGAGAGTTTTAAGTTTTATTCCCAGTTTCGCAGCTAAAGAAGATCGAGAGGTCTCAGAGGTGCCCAGAACAAACGTTGTAGTGCAACCGGATGCTCTTTGAGACCTCTGTCACTGAAAAGAAAAAAAGGGAAATACCATTTCGAAAACTGGTCAAGCATTACACTTATTTCCTTAAAAGCCTCTAACTCAAAATTCAAATCACCAAATAGCTTAAACAAAGTATACTATTATTGTGTTTCTTGCGTGTAAGTTTTTTAGTATGCATATGGACACTGACGGTTCTGCTGTATTGTTTTCTTTTATTTTTTTCTTGTACGTACGTGGCAGAATTCTTTTATGTTACTACTGTTCGTTTAATCTGCTCAGGTACCACACCCCTCATTAATGTTCAAGGGGCCATAAGGGTATATTAAATAAATAAATATAGAACATCCATTACATGGAAAAAAGGCATCTATCAATTATGTTCCTGTAGCAGTTCAAAAAAATTTTAAAATATATATAGAATGGCACATTTCACTAAAAACCCTAATACAAATAAAAACACGACCAACTCCAGCTTTCCTCAAAATTTTGTATTCCAGTGATCTCTTCGAACTGCGAAATAAAATGTAAACATTTCTTGCGTACAATTTTGTTTGCACGTAAATTGCAGGTAACACAAATTGGGTGTCGCAGAAGCTGTCATGCAGCGATGACTTACTTTCTTGTCTCTTTCTCTAAATTGCGCCTCTGCAAACATGTCTCATCCTACAGTCGCCATGAGGTTGGCCGACCTGTTTGCACGTTTCAAAAAGGTAGCTATTGTGTAGTGCTTATTTCAAACACTATTTTAAAGTTCTTACTCTCACTCCTGCGACGCCTTAGGCTGATTCAGCTGGAGAGCACCCCTATGTGGGCAGCAAGTTCTATAGTAGTCCGAAGTGGCAAATATTCGGCAAAACAAAGCCATTTTCAGATGTAAGGATGATGCTCTGCCAGGTGAGTGCAAGGGTGGTGGAGATTGCTTGACCTTTGCACGATAATGCATTAATCATAACTAAGTTCAGTTAGGTGTCCTCGACATTTCGGAGAAGTGCCGAGCAAAAACTGTTTTGAAGAACGACTCAAAAATACAGATGGCCAGAAATGGGTGGCCAGAATGTTACGGTTTCTCTTAACTCCAAACCCAAAACGTAGCTTAGAACAAGTAGAAAATACCTTAAGGAATAGCGCCACTATTAAACGTTCATAGCATGATTAGGCTCTACTTGAAAGAGTACTGACACGAAATATCAAAGCTGAGATAAGTATGCAAATAGTTTCCTTTGTAGATGAAGATTTTAGTAGCAACCATTCAGTATAACATATTTTAAATCAATTTTAATCTTTTCACGCACGAGAAAGCTCCGAATGAATGAATACCCTTTCCACACTTGCATAAGCAAGACACGTGGATTGCCTCACAATGCACTTCGCCCCAAACTGCGGCATTAGGGATCCAGTGACTTAGCCAACACACTGGCTGCCGATGGTGCACGCTGCACTGCCTCGTATATCATGCCACAGTTTTGGGAGTGTTATCGTGTGGCCACACGTGCGACCATGGGCAGCCTGGGCGTGTTCGCTCACTCTAGCGCGCGCGTCCAGTCTGACCATGATGCATTGAGAACAGTGACATCAAGAGTGCCATTCTCTCATGACGGCCGCTTTGGTGTTCGTTTTGTAGAAGCCGAAACTGACACGAATAAACAAGGCTCAAAATAATTACTTACCCTGCGGTCGACCATCGAATGTTCCATTCTATGATTCCTGGGCTGGTAGTCACCCATAGCAATGGGAAAAATGTAACACGAAAATTTCCTACCAGTACGTTTTGAAAATATTACATAGACACATGAACTGCATGCTGATGGCCCTTTCTGCTAGTCGTCGCCCTTATATGTCCACCATTCCACAACTGAGTATGAAAGACTGGTATAATAACATGTCAAGTTAAGATTTGACAAGTTTGAAAGCTTATTGAACTTTTATTATTTCGTGACAAGGATTTAACGTATAACCACTCCTCTCTGGCTTGGCTAATGTACAACGCTTAAGCTTGACACACATACTGTACTTGGTGCAGTTTCATTTACCTAATTGAAGCTTCCAGCCTCTCCCTGATGTGTCTGTAGTTCACCCAAAATACACTGCAGGAACACCAAATTTTTGCAATGATGACGGACTGGCAGTTGTAGGGGTGTTAGTACCTGAGATAGATGTGGGGGTGTCGTGACAGCGGCAGCGTGAAGTTTGAACAAGGGATAGTGGAGGCGGCGGCGAATGTCCGTGTACTAAGAGGGAATGGGTTGGAGGAAGTGTGACCGAGTCATCCACTCTCACCGGAGACGCCTGAATAATAATAATACCGCGGGAAGCGGCGGGAACCGCATCTTTCCCTGGGAAGCAGGCGAGCCCACGAGTCCACAGCGTTTGGTAATGTACTTATATTCCAAGAAAATATAGGCTCCGGTATTCGTTTTCCGTGGCAAAGCGCTGAAGCAAAGCACCATGCAGTTTTGTTTTGATTTGTTCACGCCGGAGCAACCCCGCAGCGCTCACAGATACGACGAGGACCAGAACCCCCCCTCCTCCAAAAAGTTTTCTCTCTTTTTTTTGCTTTCGACGTCATGGGCCTTCAGGTTCCGCCCAATAACTGCGGACCTGGATCAAGGGCTTCCCCGCCGGAACAGTCGGTTGAAGGGCACGAAGGGCAGGTCCGCGAGGGGCACGAGACTGAGCGGTGGCTCTTGCCCCGCATGACGTCATAAATGCGTCATAGCGACGTCATAATAAAGGAGCCATGAAGAGAAAACACAAGTTTGGTTTATTCGAAAGATTGCCTCGTTAGAACCATACTGACAACACGTTTAATGCAAACTTCGCTCAAATAAGCTACATAATTAGGAGAAAAGCGAATGACCATGCGACCCACCACCTCATTTCCCGCAACAGAACCTATGATGTCACATTGGAATGCTCTGCGATTGCCGGAGGCCGGCAAAAGCAAACGCAAGTTAGGCAGGGCTTACCAGTTTGCATAGTGAGCTATATGCCCGATAAACATACTACACATTCCCTTTATGACACTAAGAACGGGGGAGTAAACGGTTGAAGTTCCGAACAATCACGAAAATGTGTACGCCATTGCGTACAAAACTACCGCCGGCCGAGCTCGACATTTCGCCGTCGCGCAGATGAATTTTCGGGTTCGAGGCTCTTCGGGGCCAACGAACCGTTCCAGCATGCATAGCCGCGTCCTTGCTTGGTATCTTAATTCCTTGACAGGAGGTTGGCCGTCATATCGCCAACCAGGAAAGGTAAAAATAGAAACGAGGGGAGTAAGGAACAGCAAGCAGTGACGAGATACTGCCAGTCGTCGCAGAAGTTTCGGAATGGTGTTGGCTTGCGGGTGTAGTTACGAGCTCGTTTCCAGTTTACAACCGCTGAAAACTTCAGTTTGTTCGAGTACTTTGCAATTAAATTTCGTTGCTGCGTCCTGAAATGCCCATGTAGTACGGGCAAATTGTCGAGGGAGTGCGAAATCCCCGCCGGTGACGAGATTTCCTTTCATGTGCTACCCCACAACGACCCTCGGCGAAGCAAGTGGCTACGTTTTGTGAACTTTGCAAACGCAGGAGAAAGAGAGCTAAAGGAAGTACGAGGTACGAGTGTGCTCGCTTCATTTCCCACGAAGGGATTGCGGCAGAGACCCTTACGTTAGCTCACTCCTGGGACATGTCGCCACTCGTCGCCGACTTCATCAAATCGCCGTCAAAGCACTCTGAGCTTGGAAAAAAATACCGTCACACCCCGCATTGACGCTCGTATCTTTCTGATCGGAGCAGAGAGCTCGCGCGAACGGCTTTCCATACACGACACCGGTCAACTGGCAGAATTGATACTGCGACTGAAATTGAACTATTATTAACCGTAATAAAAATGCAGCACATACGCACCAGTCTGTACTCGCCCGTGGCGACGGGGCTGAGGGCAGCGTTGCCGACGGCTGGGCGTTCGTCTGTTGGGGGTATCGCGGAATGGTCGCTTTCCGGTCCATCCGTGTATCCCACAACTCCTGCCGCTCGTGCACGTAGAAGCATTGAGCGTTCAAGTGGTGTGCGATTGTTAAATCCAAGCCCGAGCTCCTCGGCGAGAGTTTGGGTTTCCGGATCAGGCGATTCCATGACAAGGGCTGCGGGTGCACTAGGTTTTACTAGTATTTTTTTAAATGGCCGCCATCTTGTTTTTGGCACGAGTTCCGGTTCCTGTCTGACTCCCCCGTGTGGGTGCTATATGGAGTCGAATTACTAAGTACCTGTTTCTTGGACCGGCTCGTATGACGCCATTAATCACGTCACGAAACGTGCAAATTAGCGGGAGATTTAAAATTTTTTCTTAAATTCCCTTATTGCTAGTGAATAAAGCATCGTTTGCTTCCAAGAAAGCGCTTGTGCTACTAAGAAACACCTAATCTTTCGAATAAAACAAACTTTTGTTTACTCTTCATGGCTCCATTAAAATAATTGTTATTATACTGCGTAGTTCAATACAAACAGCAAATTTTTTACATTTTAAAGGGACACTGAAGTGATTTGTAAACAATGCGGGATTACGAGCGCAAATTGTAGTCCGGAGTCCCTAGGCCCTGTTTCGACCACTCTGAGCACGTTTACGCGAATTTATCTAGTAGAAAAATCAATCAGAATATGCTGTCCTGCTCTCTGCACTCTCGCCCATTTTCTGTGGCGTTTTCGTGGGACGTCAGAAGGAGAGGAGCTGGCAATTGGCTGCGCTACTGCACGGCTCGCCGACCTTCCTCGACCGAGTCAGTCGGCCCAACGTTTAGTCCGCCGGCCGCCGACGGGTCGTCGCAATTCGCTCGATAAGTTGAAACTAAGCCACAACACGTTTGGGAATGGAAGGATGTGCCTTTCGTTACCTCGTTAGTTTGTACACTGTATCTAGCTCCAAGTCAAGGTCGCTTCACACAAGCGATGCACAAGCGCACATGCGAGGCTTCGCTGACTGGTACGCCAGTAGGAAAATATAAGGCCTCTTGAAGGGGGACAAGAGTCAGCGAAGTCAATATAGGTACCAAGGAAATAAAATCAACTGATTTTTTTACCGTACAGCGTAAACCTAGGGTGCGGGAAGCACTTTTTTGCGCTGGGCGAACAAGCACAGCGGTCAGCAGCACGACTACGCATCTGCGAACGCTTTTCCGTCTACGAAATGCAATTCCTAGGCGTGAGCTATTGTGTAAACTCGGGGACGCTTACTGTACGAGCGCAATACAAGAAATAGTCACCTAAGCTGCTTGAAATACTAAAACTAAATAAAAGTGTAAACTGGTTATACATTATATAACTTATATTTCGATTGTGGGGTAGCCCCCACGCGTGGTCTAGTGGTTTAATAATTAAAAAAAAAGTGGTCTAGTGATTTAGAGTGCTAGGTATGTCATCGCAAGTGTTTTGCCAGTCCCAAGTTCGAATCCTCGCGGGCACATGCTTTTTTTTTCTTTTATAAGCTAACTTTTTCGTTTTTCGCCGATGTTTTCTATACTGAGTTCATCTTTTTTTGGGCCGCAACGTTCATTGCTCCACGAACCAGTCCACAGAACTCGCGCAGGCTGGCACTCGCGCGCTAGCGAGTTCTCGTTGGCGTGCTGTTGCCATAAGCACCGACTGCTTGCGGGCAGCGGGCACAGGCCAGAATCAACAGACCCTTGGCCTGGTGCGAACACGCTTTTTACAATACAGGCATGAGTGATGAAAGCTCGAAATATGGGGGAAAAGCGCATGTATTTGAGCGTCTGCGGGGACGCGGAGGGCGTTCATGCACTGCGTAGGCCTCAGCTAGTGAATGCTACGATTCCAAGCCGTCCTGGGAGGCTTATCTCATGCATTTTACAGCCGACAACATGACAGAAGCGCGGTACTACGATTACTGGGATATTGAGAATGCCCATCCAACGACGCCATCGGATGTCAAATATGTTGTTTTACAGAACCGAAACCGAAACCGAAACTTGTTTGATTGCTAACCTTTGGCATCGTCCAATCACGGTGCCCCCTCCTCCCAACGTCACAGCTTAGTTGGTGCGGCCGCCGCAAACCGCGCATGGCAGTTTTTCTTCTTTCGCGCTTTGTAAAATAATTACCGATTTGTCAACCGGATAAACGATGAAAAGTGTGGTAATTTGAGCCAGTCTACGCAGTGCAAGCAAAAACGGGAGCTTGACAAATTCACTTCAGTGTCCCTTTAATAAAAACTGAGAAGCTACTCATTTGCTAGAAGTTTTCTTAACAAAGATTTTTTCGTTCGTTCTTGCGGAAGCCGCTGGCGCTGCCGCTGCTGCCGCCGTATCTCGGTATGGTATGGCGTAGAGTTCCTCCGTCTCGGGCGATTCGGCGGTGGTCGCGGGCGGGTGGCGGTGGTGGTGGTAAAAACTTTGTTTATCCAGAGCTGTTAAGAGGCACCGGCTGGGAGCACCGGCACACTACAGTCCCCTAGTCGACGTCCACGAGCCCGTGGGCCCTAGCGGCGAGTTCGGCCAGCTGAATCAAATACTCTTGAACTTGTTGGTCGGGGCTGAGCAGAGTAGCTTCCCATTGCTCGACCGTGATAAAGGGCAGGGACAGAGTAGGATGGAGGGGGGTTTCGTGGGGCAAGCGCCCACTATGTGGTGGAGGGAAGCAAGGCACGCCGCACCAGGTGCACGTGTGGCATGCAGTAGCGCGTGTGAAAGTGGATTTGGCACTATTCGGGATGCGAGAAGGTCTGCCGTCGACGCCACTAACAGTCTGCCTGCGTTTTAAAGTGGGAGCAGGGCCGGGGAAGTGCATCCGACTGAATCCCCTTCTACATAGTGCGTTTTTCGTCTGCGAATTTGGTGGAAGGAACATTCGCACTTGTGAAGTTCGCAATGCCTAGAAATATCTACATTGCCTTGCGAACGTCGCGATTTTCGCATGCGGAGGCCCGTTGTTTGCAGACTGGCCGAGAGCAGATCTTGTTGTGCTTTAAAAAAAGGTTTTATTTTACTTCTTTCGCAAGTTGCTTTAGACTGCGTTGCAGTAAATGTGAGTTTATTGGGGCTTCATGCAACAATCGCAATTATTTAGCAATATACGCACACATAGCAGCGAAGACAAACACAGCAAGCCAACCTGGGTTCGCTGTTTTGTGCGTGCCTAGCACACCTAGGTTTACCTCGGACAGGTCTTCTTGGGTTCTTCTGTACTTCGTCCCTGCTGTGCTGTTCACCACTTGCGCGGACACCGATTAAGCATTCATTCAAAACGGCGCGCGACATCGTGTTGTGAACACGCGTGCGTTTGTTTCGGTCGTTTTGGTGCGCCCTCGCTTTAGGGAGCCTACATGCCGCCGTCTTTTAGGGTGATGACATCTTTGACCATGGTTGCCTACCACCAGCTCTAGCGGCCGCTAAACTTGACAGGCCGCCATATTGGGCCCCAGCATTCGCGCGTGTACACTGAGATAGCGCGGGTCTAGAGGGCTTCAACACAAATTTTATGGTTTATTTATACAGGAAGATTGGGAAGCTGGAGGATTGTAATCTGAGGTTAGCCGGCGTTTTCTGAAACCGAAAGAACGTGTTCGCTGACTCGAGTTCTTGCGAAATACTGTGAAAACAGCTCGTTTCTCGCAGTGCACCGGCCGCATTAGACGGGTGATGATGGCTTTTAGGGAGCGTATATTTGTGATGGGGTGAACCTTATTTTATGCCTGCGCGACATTGCTGAACCAAAGTCATCCCATCAATGCAAACACGTTAAAGGCGTTCTCGGGCAGGGAATGAGGCTGTGCTATTTTAGATGACGGCGCCTGTATTCGCGGGGAAGCCGGATCAAATAACCGCGTAGCTCGCAATGTTTTTTGCATGTCGCGTATTATGCGGCGCAATGTTCCACGGTGTCTCATACCATACACAGTGCTTCTGCGCGTAATAAAAGTCTCTCCAGGAAGTTTACTTCCTGCGAGCGAATCTGGACAATAGACTGCTATAATACATCACAGGAGGTGGGCTTTCACAAAAAATGGTACGGACACTGAATCAGATATCGCAAATCCGCGCCAGCTTCAAACCTGTAAATTGCGCTGAAAAGAAAAAAAATGCGAGAACAAGGAACAAACCAGTTGTTCCAGACCAGATTTTACTGACGCGAATTTTTCCCCATGTAACAATGTTTTTGCGGTTTATCCTGTTGTTCTAATTTTTTCAATGTTTGGTTACTTCTAATGTTACGCCCACCCTTTTTCTTCTTTTTCCCTCGATTTGGTTTTACTGTGATAGCCGTTTTGTAACCCTTGTAACTATATCTTTGGTGTTAAACTTGATATCCATCTTTTTTTTGTCAAGAACATACTTCTACCACTTTGAGCTTCATGCCTGCAATGTTGCGTAAATAAAATAACTGGGATAGCGCACCGAACATCAAATCAAATCACATCACTTTATTCAAACACCCTAGGTTGCTTAGAGGCACGGACAAAAAGCCCAAAACAAGCTAGACGGGGGTCCCTGCCCCCTACAAGGCATACACTAAAAGCGGAGCACGTTAAAAAAACACACTTTGTGAATTTGAATGTGCAGACGCAGCTGCTTGTGGACACGAATGTACAGCAAAGATTGCGATACAAATAACTGAGTGAAACCATATCAGGATTTCCACAAAACACACTAATCAAGCAAAAAGACATCCTCACAATAAAAAATCAAGCACACAAAAATGCGGAAGGGGGTCAATAGAGGTCAGAGTCTATGCACCAAGATGCAACCGATGCAGTGCATGCATATGAAACAGTCAGCCAAACCAAACCAAACAAACAGGAATGAATCAATGCAGAAAAAGTTTTAATAATGATGACAAGAACTATAGTGATTGAAACAAGCAGCAATTTCCACGAATACAGCGCATAACAAAGCAAAACTTTACATAAAAGGGGGGTAAACAAAATTATAAATTTTTGCAAAATATACACATGCCTTCACGTTATGACACAAAAAGTAAGTTGTTTGTTTCTGTGAATTCACACCGAATAACCAAGGTGTGGCGTACTTGCAACAAACAAGTATGCTACAACCAATACCAACTTGCATGATTACGTACTACACTCAGCACATTTTCAGTACAAGTCCAGCTTATCGAAACCACAAATTGAGCCAGCTGCAGCACTGTGTATTTGAACAGTAACAGGCAGATGTCCACACAGTATACTCACAAAAATGTCTTTCTTTCGTAACCATGCTATAACTAAAGGTGACTTGAGCACTTCACAAAACTCTTACTCGAGGTTCACTGCAGCACACGTCTTACTTGAATAGCCTTTACTCTTTGTGCCTGTTGTTGCCGAAGATGAATACTTAGCCTAGTTCTAACATACCTTTCCAGCAGTGCATTTTCTACCTGTGCACGATGCATGTTGCAGCTCTCCAGTTTTACAGTGACTGACCTGCGCAGCGCACTCAAAATGCTTGCGAATGGAGTTTTGAGCGCCAAGATTCCGCCTTCGTCGGCAAAGGTCTTCAAGTGCTCTTCACACTCAATCAGCACTTCCATCACAGCTCGGCTAGGTTGAATGAGTTTACCAGCACCCTGAGTGTACTCTTTTAGCTGAACGAGAGTGCCGTATTAGTCGTCATTTCCTCCCACCAGTGCCGCTTTGCAGTCGTTGCACTCGTCAACAGACTTCAAGATAGGCTTCAGGAGAAAACCTCCTACATACGCAAGGATGTCACGTTCCACTGCAGTGAGTCCATACAAAAGAACGTTTTCCAGCTCTTCAGCTTCCTCGGTCTCCTGACTTTCCTCCAGAACTTGTTCTTGGTACTGGGGTCCAGTAGGTCAGCTAGGTGCATGCTGTGATCCACATAATAGCTAGATGGTGTTGGCGTGTGCAATAAATGGCTCACACATATTAACTTCAGAGCACACTTCACATCATATGCGCTCGGGATGGGCTTTCTGAGCCTTATGACGGAGAAAATATTCTCAAGGCAATCCTGTATAGTCTACCTGTAAGCAAATACCGTATAGCCACGTTTCTTCAGCAGTTCTTCGGACAGACACAGGACAACTGTCGTTGAAATCAAGAGACCGGCTTGCGAAGGTTTCCATGTGGGCAGTTTTTCCCATTTTCATGCGGCAGAAAGTAGTGCATGCCAGTTCCAGGATTTTAACTGCATCTTCATGTTTTGACCGATCAAAATAGCTCAAAGCAACAACTGGGTGCCGTGATGACATGAGTGTGTACCATTTGCTCACTAGTTCAAGAACCAAGCTGTCCGCCTCTGCTTCAGGCTTTAACTCTCTTATTTTGATCAGATACCTGATAGCAGGAGGGGCTTCACGAAACATTTGAACAGCTACATTCACTTCATCTTAGTGAAGTGTCCACTGCTAGTGTGGATGTCAGACAACTTGTTCGCAACCTTTAGGTCATCATCTGTGTCAAATTGCAGGACTGCTTGAATATGTTCAAGGGCTCACAGTTTTCCCAGGAAGGCCCTGCCTCCTTTACCGTTTCTTCATCCTAGATGTAAATGTTTCTGAACGAAGCAGCTGGCCCCGAATGTTTTTCAGAAACATGTGCTGGGTCGGCCATGAAGAACAACTTCTGGTCTCCAAGGTGCGGGTGTGGTACAGAACAGACTGTCTCTGAAAGCCTGTTGCTGGAGAACCCCAGTTCGCGCCATACTGCACGATTAGCTGATCCCATACTCACTGGTTACCACAAGTCACTCGCAATGAGATATTGGAAACAGAGCTGAATTAGGTGAAAGACAAGATCTTTCAGGATTGCCCCGTCAGCCGATCGCCCACTGAAGTGATAAGCTATGACCTGCTTCCACCTTGTGTTTAGCCCACCGATCATGAACACGAGGGCGTGGTTGGCAACCTGCACATTCGGACTCTGGCAGTGTGGTACCCCCGAAAAGCAGTCTAGCGAGCGGTCGTGATCGAAACCCGGGCTTATTTCCATCTCGTCCATGAATAACACGCAGTCTTTTTTCTATATCTTGCATTGTCCTCCATTTAGCGCTTTTAAAACATCTAGTACTTCGTGAGAACACCTGGCCAAAAAACAGATATTCTGAAGTCTTCTAACCAGGGTTCTATTCGAGGGTAATGAGTACGACAATGTCTTTAGTAGTTCATATCCTGTGGTACCACAAGCATGTTTAATTTGAAGCGTCACTCTGATAGTCTCCTCTGACCATTTTGATCCATTTGTAGTTTTTTTTTTTTGTCAGAGCAGTCCGTTTGGTTCTGTGAGAAAGCTTGAAGCAGTTAATGCATGATTTTTTGTTGAGCAGACGCTAGTTTTTTCGTTAGACTTTTCAGCTGTGATTTTGCTTTCTCGTGAAGTCTTTGTAGGCTCTTGTATTTGCGAATTAGGTCAACGTTTTTTTTTCTCGAGTTCTGCATTTTCTCGGCGAATCTGTGACATAGCTAACGATTCCTGTGTGCACCAGGACGGCTCAGCACAGCAACTTTGACCATTATCGAGAGGAAGGGATGTGTCCAGAGCTTCCTCCAATGAACAAGGAACATTTTTGGGATCATTTTTCTGGCGCAAATTGCATGATCAAAAGCAGCTGAGCTCCTCAGTACAATTGGCAGACGATGCACAATGAAGTCTCAAGTGATGGGTGTTGCCCGTATCAGCTGCAATATCATTGAAAAGTAGTTGTAACGGGTGCGCAGGCACTGATTCACAAGCAGTAATAGCATTATTGGCACCATCAGTGCTGCTTGGGGTGTCACCAGAATGTACACTTAGAGGAGTGTCTACACCTGCAAAGGCACAGCTTTGTTGCTACCGCACTCTTTTGCTTCAGAAGTCACAATCGGCAACGGGGTCACCTCTGATGCCTGAATGCTCGTCCTAGGTTGTACGCTGCCTGACTCTGTCACTTGAGACGTTGTCTGTACGACCGACGTGGCAGGGCCGATGCAGGAGGTCCGCTTCTTTGTGGGGCAATCTGTGCTTTGGAACAGCTGAAAAGATTAACAAGAGCACTGCGGTATTATTACTTACAACTAAAAAGGCTACATTCTATATTTCCGACTCACTATTGGCAGAACTTAGCCATATTACTGAGTTCGACTTGAAGGTGAACATTTTGACAGACTTCTGTCTGGTTGGGAAGTTACTAAACTGAAATTTAACTATGCTCCAACCAATACATAGACAAAACCCGACTTTTCGGAAGCCCGGCTGACTGGGTTAGTCAAAAATTGTCACACTCATACGCTGGCCATTAGGCACGTCTTTTTTCACAAAACTACCACAAGTCAAATGCAGTCTTGGGGCAGTAACTAGTTACTAGTAACGCGTTACCAGTAACTAGTTACATTTTGCGGCAACTTGTAACTGTAACACTGTTACGTTTTACGCAGTAACTTTGAACAGGAAATACCGTTACGGTTACTTCCATTTTTTTATGAAAATTCCACCAGTAACACTCATTAAAAGTCCGACGCAGCAGTTCGTGCTTTTCAATTTATTCAGACTTTCTTCTTTCCCATATCCACACTATCTTTCATCTTTCCAACACCACGGTTGCCAAGACGATTATCTTCCCTGTAGAAAAAACGAGGTTGGACGTAGGTCTTAAAAGTGATTTTTTAAAACTTTCCATTCGTCTGAAGTGCAGCAGGAAAAACAAGAAGAAAGAAACTGAAAATTGGACCCCCGAAAGAGAGAACCTCTTGGATGCTAACTTGGAGAAACACTCAACCAAAACTACGTGTTTTGCAAATAAATTCCCCGACGCTATTTCAAAAACGGTGCAACAAATGAGGCGTACACGACAATTATTGGTCTTGGGCTTGAGTGTGCCCCCTTTTAGGTTCCCTTCGTCGGGGATTCTACCTCGTGGCAATTTTAACTAGCCACATATTTATAGATTACGGAGTACGGAAACGTTACAACGTTACTTTTTCACGTAATTGTAACAAGGTTACTTTTTTGGTTTAGGTAACTGTAACTGTAACAAACACCGTTACTTTTTACCAGTAACGTGCCCATGACTGGTAAAATGTGTGGTTTACAAGCGTTTCCCTCAGGCACGAGCAATAATCCAAATAATCATACAAGCAAAATAAACAGGGCTCACTTACGGTGATAAGGGAACAGCGTCGGAACAGCATCTGGCCTTAGTTTCTTCAAACCGTCCCTGCCTGCTTTGCTCGAAACTTGTGGGCCTCGAAATGTGCCTAGAATAGAGCAACAACACGAAAAGTCAGACACAGCACCACAGCCACACACGGAGTCCATATACATTTGCTCGACCAGCACTACAAGGATACTGAGATCACTATATGAAATACTGTTTCTGGGCTGTCATAAAATAAAAGGAAAAGGCAAAAAAATCTGACGCAGCGCAAACTCTTGCACGGCATATTTGAGTTATAAGCCAACAACTGGCTTCCCTGGAAAGCGAGAGAGAGAGAGAGAGAGAGAGATTTTATATGCTCAGGAGAACCTACAGCAGAAAAAGGCATGTATTTTTCTGTATCCATCAGAGGTATTTTATAATTGTGATCACAAGTTGTTTACAAGCACGATCGACACAAAACCCAATAAACGCTGAGGAATAACAAAAGCCCAGAAAACAGAATGCCACACGGTACCAAAGGGTACCTTCGCTGCGTTTTCTTTTTTTCCTCTTTTGGGGGAGGTCGAGGTCGGAATGGGCTAAATGCAGCAGCCTGTCCCAGCGCTTCTAATGAAATCCCATAAGCTGAAGCCAAAAGGCTTCATTCAAGTTATGGCACAAGCTTAAAACAACACTAGGTTTCTCACTCCAGTCGTGTTGCTTTATCCTTCTCGGAGGTATGATTTCAGCCGTAAGGTCAGACCATCAATATCGCTTGACGAATTGTCCATTATCGTAAACGAGTAAACCAATGAATACAACCGTCCATATAAATAATTCAGCTGGCCAGACAAAAACTTGTTCACAGTCATTCCATTGGTTTTACGTCTATTTGGTTTAGGCACCGAAGCAACACCTGTGGTTATATTTGTTACACACAGCTCTCGAACATTAAAACCGTAGTCTAACCAATATATAAATATAAGCAAGAAAACATGCCTGCACCATTCGGTGACGATGTTCGTTCACTAAAATATCCGGATCCCGAAAAAAGCGATTCCCTATGAACGCTCTGTTGTAAACACGACACGATTATACCGTGCACAGACCGTGCAAAGTTTGGAGCATACATAGTTCCAAGGGCTGGAATCGCCACACACAGACATTCCGTTATGTCAATCGTACGATCAAATCGTGGTAACGCAACGCTGCTGAATTCTGCGGAGCAAGCCAGCGCTGACGATTCGCAATCGGCGACTGTCACCCGTTGCACGTCGGCGCACAACAAAATCAACGTTAAACTGGCACTAAACGCACGCTAAAGAGCTTCGTGCAATCATTCCAGTACTCACCTCGCAAACACGGGAAGCAGTGGTGGGCTCCCAGCAATCGCGCTTCACTTGAGCAATGCAACGTTTGCGCCGGTTAGGGCTGGTCGGGAAGCGGAACAATCGTACGCCCTGTCTGCAATGGTTTGTGCATTGCGGCACGCAAGAGCCTGGCATTTTTGCTTCCAAAGTACGCAGTTAACGCGAGGATGGTGTCATGGCACAGTCTGGCTTGAGAGCGCTTTGGTTAACCGTAGCGCATTGCACAGCTTCCACACCCGCGACAACGTGCACGACGCAGCAGGAACCACTGGCCGGGGTCCAACAAGGCGCTCTCGTCGCCCGTTGCCATGGATACCTGGACGGGCAACACTGTGTGTTGGCGGGCGGCGGCGAGCGGTGCGACAAAGGCTGACACCATAGATTTTCTCAATAGCTTGAGAAACTCTATAGCTGACACCACCCTAAAAGACGGCGACATGTAGGCTCCCTAATTTTTGGCGACATGCAGCGCCCCTAGTGGCCGACGGTTGTACTGAGTTGTACTGAGGTTGTACTTAGTTGTACTGAGTTTAATCGCTTTGTGGTGCGTTTAAATAACTGCATAGTGTATGCAATAGCCCTTGAAGTAGTCGCAGAGGCTAGAGAAAATAATATCCGCTCAAACAAGCCGATTTATCGGCTTTCTTTGAGCGAGCTGTCGCGGTCGTCGCGGCCGCGGGACAGTATCGCCAGGTCGGGTGGTCTAACTTCCTGACGGCGATCACCGTTATTCTTGCGTGCGGTCGACCAAGGAAAGTTCACGAGTAGCATAAACACGGAACGCTGCTCATCCTATAGCGTGAGGTAACTCCAAAAGGTTGCTTCAGCGGGAGCATGCAAGCGAACCCGAGAATTGCGCAGCCGACTCAGCTGACAGTGCTGGCCTGGCACCGCCATCAAAACCAGCGGAAATTTTGTTTTGTATTTTTGCAAACTGAATGATTCTTGCGTAACGTTTTACGCCGCACGATTTACGAAAGGCAGGGTACATGTATACTAGCAAGTAGGTGAGGCAATGCGCCAAATAAACAAATTAAGCGCTATTAAAGGACGCAAAACAATCACCAAATCGCACTCCCGCTGCCTGCAGAAATGTGTACTTCTGAATTTGCATAACATAAGATAACAGAGCCGCATACACGGCGCGCTGCCCCGAATATTTACATGCGATCACCACTGACTCTGTTGGTTATCCTCGTCGCTAACAATCTGAACGCTGACCCGCCAGTTTTGTCCTCAAATAAAGTTAGACAGCGAGACAAGAACAGAAAATTGGTCGCTCCCAGTTGAATTGTCCCCCATCTTCACACTTCGCCAGATTATTGCCAAATATTAATGGCAATTCGCTGAAATTTTTCGCTTTGCATTCAAAGCCCCCCTCCCCCTCCCACCCGATTTGCCGTCCAGCCCTCCGCCAAGTCGGCTGCATGCAACCCGGCCCTACACTTCAAAACGTTTCTGACCCTCATTCTAGTCTATTATTGCGAACTGGGAATATATGATGCTAGAGCGTAAATAAGTAAAGTGAACGCAAACAAGGAAAGCGAGCGGCCTCTGGGTTCGCCCGACCGCTTTGTTTTACGGCCACTAATTTCGGACTCGCAAAACAGATTTCACGCTTCTGACGCTCGCTGCGTTTTGTCACTGAGACACGCAAGAAAACGGCAAGCTAACGCTGCACCATGTATTCGTAACGGCGATGCAAACGAGCACTATTTAATGAACGCGCACGCATAGTGCGCAGGTACGCAAAAGAGTGGCGCACCGCAGCAGGCGAGCCAGCGGTCCGCTGGACTCGCTTTTTAAAGCGCCATCATCGCCTATTGCGTCACTCTTCTTTTAAGTGCGAAGCACTTCTTAGTCGGACCCACTCCTTCCACCGCCGTCCGTCGCCCGCAGGTGTTATCGCGCCCTCCTCTCCTTAGCAACGGGCGCGGTAGCGGAGGGAGGGAAGGCGTCCATAGCAACGGCGCAGTGACGTCACTACACCATGTGATGGCGCGCGCTCTCGCCGTGACGTCGCACGCGCTCGGCTTCCCTCCCCTTCCGCGCGCCGTGACGTCACGCGCTCGCGCCTCCTCTCCCCTCGCTCGGCTGCCGCTGCGCCGTTGCGCGCGTTCGCTGCCCTCTCCCCTTCGCTCGCCGCGCTCGCCCCGCGCCTACTTTCTCTCAGTCGCCTGGCTCGGCGCGGCACACTCCCCTATATTGGCCTCGAGGACATACCGTGGCGCCACCTACGAGTGACGTCACTGGTAGGACGCCGAATCGTGTTGTCGTCTGCTACAACACATTTCCCGTGCGTATGCGGAAGCGTGTTTTATTGTTGTGGCCACCGTCTCCACCCCCTCCTTGTAACAGCTTGTAACAGCGACGGAAACGCGTCGCTCACTTATGATCTCACCGCGCGAACTGCTCGTATTGCCTGGTAAATGAATGACTACGTGAGAAAGGTAATCAGATTGCTTCGCCGCACATGCTTAAAAGTATTGTTATGGTCTGCAGTTTCGCTTAATCAGTGCCTATTTCCCCTACGATGTTTTTATAGTCATGCCGGATTTGATTAACGATCACTGCCGTAGCCTGTACTCTGCACGGATGATGTTTACTTTTGGCGACAACTTGTCCGCAATGTATGAATGGTATGAACGCGAGTTTTTAACGCCTTCGAGCGGGTTTGTACAAGGCTATATTTAGTTTTCATTAGGTGCTCCGTGTGGTCATTTATTATTGCAGCGTGTTTGGTATGTTTTCAGTGAGCCGGCCTTTCTCAAGCATCAATTTCGAAACTCACGACTGCTCACAGAAGGCGAGGCTGCGTACGAGGCGAAACACGTCGTTAATGATTTCGGGTAATGGGGATATTTAGAATAGGAGAACCGAGCGTTGGGGGCCCCCAAGGAGCTAGAGGAACCCAAATGCAACACGCGCGTGCGCGACGGGAGGGCCTTCCCCAACAGCTCGCAGCCGGCTTCGGATGCACGTAATCGGATGTTGGGAACTTTAATTTAGGCTTGGCGTCGCAGCAGATATTTCATCGCCGTTAGAGTTGCGAGTGACAGTCCCTAACAGAACGTTTCACCGCGCTGGGAACTCTGTAAGCGCGGTGATTTCCGTTGAAGCGATCGACGATCAAGATACCTGCACGGCCTCGGCCGATTCTTGCGCGCAAGCATAGCCATCCTTCGACCGCTCGCCGCACCGTGCGTGAACGGGCCGGCGCTGCCGGGACCGACCTCCGCGGACCCGGTCGGCGTAAATCGCGGGAGATATTTGAGCATCGCTTTGAAAACCACAGCTGATGACACTACCTATCACAATTTTTCATCACACTAACATCCACTTTAACCAATCTGGAACTTATTTTCCACGACTTGTGTGATTTTAAAAAGCGGCGACAAGTTGTTGCTGCCGCGACCTGCGTCGGTTCGAGCCGCACCGTCGGCCGTGCGGGCAGGCACGGCGGGTGCGTGTGCTTCTGCGAGCAGTTAACGCTTCACGATTTCCTGCTTTATACATTTCTTGCAAACAAGGGAAACCTAGAAACTTAACTCGGCGATCGTCGTAGTCCACATTGTTGTTCGGGGAAACAAGCCGCTGCTTACGCTTCGGTCGCATACGTAATACACCACCACGCCCATGGTGTTTGCGGATAATCTACCACAGTTGATACGGTTATAAAGGCCCCATGAGGCCGAACTGCGCTTGACGCACCGAGAATTAACTTCAAACGAAGGAAATTAATGCGAAAATACTTTTAGAACGCGCTTCCTAAGCGAAGTGTCACGCTCTGCAAGCCAACTACGCAGCAACATAGGAACGGTGATCCTACAAGTGACGTCAAAGCGATCGCAGCGCCGGCCTGTCCAGTGGTGGGCCTCGCGGCCAATATGCAGCAATAAACGGCCAGACCTCCGTGGGTCGGCTCGCGCGTGCTCTCTCGCTCGGCTCCTGTAGTCGCGCGCGCGTCTTCGTCGCGCGTGTGTGTGTGCGTGATTACATTCCCTCTCGAACATCTCTCGAACATACACGTTAATTCACCAAGATTTCCGCAGAGGGACAAACGAGGCATGTTAAGCCGAACGTGATCACGAGGGGGTGTTAATGTAACTAACGGGCAAAATGCCACCAAACTTCAACAAACTCCCCCTCATAGCATCACCCCGTGCTTCGCACTTCCTCATACTCCCCTTCGGGGAAATGCGGGGGAATTTTTTTGATGGGCTGTTGTTGAAACGTCCTTGTCGGCTAGAGTAGTAACTAGTTTAAACTAGAAGTTTCACAATTCAAATTTCACTTCATACGACCATCGATCGGTGAACTGCGAGTGGCAGAGCGCCGTCACCGTCCGGCACTTTTTCGGCGCTGTAAAACGTATTTAGCGGCAAAGCTTTCCCCCTAATGCCAAGTTGATCGCCAGAAGATATATGACTCGTCGGGGATGGGCTGGTGACCATGTCGCAAAACAATCGGGAGCATCGAGCTCATTTCACTACTGTCAACACGGGATCCTATGGGACCTGCGCAGCTTCGTACTACCCGGAAGTACTGCCCGGAAGCCGCTTGCGCAGCGCCCCCTGGGCAGCGCAGGAGGCCTATGACCCTTCCGCCGATATGCAGAATGGCATCCTCCGTGTGCGCGTTTGCTTTCGAGTTTGTCACAACCCGAAGCTCGGATTTCTCCAGGGCTAGTTCAAGGCCTAGATCGGTGTAAAACATCCTCGAGTGTGTTCACCGCAGCTTGTAGTTCTGTAATCATGTCCTGCTTAGTGTGATAGTCACTGCCTTCGGTCCAAATAGTAATATCGTCGGCGTATATTGCGAACCGAGTTGTCGTTTGTCCAATTACTTTGCGAGCTGGGCCATAACTATGGTAAAAAGCAGGGTGTCGAACCGGAATTTTTTCGGGTTCGGTTCGGGTTCAGGTTCAAGCCTGTCGGGTTCGGTTCAGGTTCGGCTCCAGAGCACCATTCCGTTCCGGTTTGAACCGGTTCGAATCGGTTCAAATGGGTTCAAAGGGGTTCGAAAAAAAAGCAGGCGTGTTTTTTCTGTTATTTTATTTTCATCGTTTTTCTTTTACTTATCAAGTCGGCATAAAAAAAATGTCACAATGAAGGTTTCTTTGTCCAAATATTTTGTCTTGGCTTAACTAAAGCGACCCTGCAACACTTTTTTTATCGTTTTTCTAAATCTTGAGTGCTTGCAGAAAGTAGTCAACCAACACATTAGATTATGGGGTCCCAATGTGCCTCAGCCAAAAATTACTGCTCTCTCCTCGTCAGATAACTATGAAACTTGCTCAAAACATTTTAGATGCGACTGCATCTCATTCACTCGCCTTGTCCCTCCATACGGCATTGTTGTTGTCCGTCCACACCCCTCCCCCATTCTCCTCGCCGCGCTCTACGCCGCTCACCCCCTCTCCTCTCCGATAGCGAACCATGGAGGAAGAAAGAAGTTAGGAGACGGCATGACGTCACGCAGCTAGCCTTCGCAAGCCCACCTTCTTTGAAGCCGCTCCCTCCGCCGTTTCCCTTTTTCAAGCCGCCGGAGTCGGCCCAGCACGTGACCTCCATGGTCGGCTGGGCCGGCGGTGGCGGCGGTCTCCGACTCCACCGCATCTCTCGTGTTCGGTTGGTGGTAGATTTCCCCCGACCTTCCTGTATTCGTCTGCTCGGCGATCTCATACCAGCGTCTGTGCGGGCGGGAGTGCCGCGTACGTGCGAAAGACCAAAGCCGTGGGAAAAAAGCACCATCATATACCTGGCTTCGCGACAACGGGCCGCAGAGTAGTTTCGTGCAGACGAAATTGAAGAGCGCGCAGCGGCCCATAAACCCCACCGCGCGCTCTCACACGGCGGCGCGGTGGGGTCACGTGGTGCAGTGACGCCCTGGGCCGACTTTGATATTACTTTTTATGCATACGCTTCACGTTTCTCCGGTGGCGCCGTCTCCTAACTTTTTCTTCCTCCATGTAGCGAACACTCTCTCGGGAGGGGCATTGGATTGGATTCGATAGGCTTGGCTTGGCTTGGATTGGATTTGGATTGGATTAAAGTGGATTGTGTTGGATTGTGTTGCGTCATAGCCGTGCCACGTTGCGTCGTAGCCGCGGTCGTTCCAGCACCGGCCAAAGAAATAAAGAATACATCCTACGCGTTCATCACACGTTTCACGCAATTCGAGAATCAACCCAACGGAAACACCAAGTGAACCCCCAAGATGCGTCGCATCTCCACAGGGTTCTCCTCGCGGGAAGGTGGGGTAAATTTAGATGCGACTGCACCTCATTCACTCGCCTTGTTCCTCCATACGGCGTTGTCCGTCCACACCCCTCCCCCTACTCTATAAAAAAATAATAGTTAGCGGCGCCCGGTTTCGATCCCAAGACTCCTGTGGGCGGAACGCGAGGTACATGGTGCTCTTCCCACTGCGCCACAAAACCGAGACAGAATCAAGTGCTACGAACGCGCCTGATATCCTTGACTCATTCAAACTACGTCAAGATGCTACTGATACAACACATGATGGGGCAATGATTAACACTTGCAATAAAAGAAAAGAAGCTCCACTTACAGCAACAAATGATGGAGTAATGGTCGTTGACAGCGAAGCCCCAAGCATAGCCACTTAGAGAGATTGACCAAGATTGGCCAATAAAACATATAATAATGATAAAACATAATAATCATACGCGTGTCCCGACACGTTTCACGTGATTTCAGAATCAATCCAACGGAAACACCAAGTGAACCCCACGATGCGTCGCATCTACACAGGGTTCCCCTCGCCGGGAGGTGGGCGCAATTTTTTCTCTCCTTCCCGGTCTTGGCGTTCTTCTACCGCTGAATGACGTCATTACAGCGCTGTAGCGGGTGTTTGCCGGCTTTCCTTAAGTTGCAGAATAGAACGCATTTGATAGCCACTTAAAAAAGGCCACAAAAGCGAAGCAGAAACGGAAGGTGTATCCGCAGCGACGAGCAAATCACGCACTGTTGCTCTGTGTTGGCAATAGCTATAGTTTTCGCGGTGCTTCCAGATGCGAAGAAGAGTGGAAGCATTTATCGAAATTGTTTATTTATTTATTTATTTGTTTATTTATTTATTTATTTACTTATTTATGTTTGGGTTTAATGCGCCGACGCAACGCCGACAATGAGGCGGGATATAGTGGAGAGCTCCGGATCAATTTTGACCACCTGGAGATCTTTACGTGCGCCGAAATTTCGTGCACATGGGCGTTTTCGCTTTTCGCTTCTATTAGAACAGCGGCTGTCGTGGCCGGTAATCTAACACGCGTCTGTGTGCTCAGAAGCGCACTGCCTTACCCACTGCGCCACTGCGGCGAGTTTATCTAGAGTGTTGAAGAGCCCCGTTAACTGTACAAGCTACTGCAAAAGATTTTCTATGGTATTGTGACGAGTATGTGGCGCGCACCCCCCCACTTCACAATCTTCGTTGGCCGCTAAGTTCGGTGGCCCTGCCAGGCTCGGTGGGAAACATTGTGCACGACTGGCGAATAAACACCGAAGAGCACAGCCGCTCGCGGTCAGTCACCGTCACCACCAGCACGCTGCGGGTCGTTACTCGGGTGGAGGGTACTACGACCCTCCCACGTTCACGAATGGGGGCAAATTGTGACAGGTAGGTCAACGACTACAGCAATAACTGAAGCGAAATAAAAAGTTCGTTGGGACACTTAAGGCTCCTTATATGTATGAATATGAAAGCATTACTCTTTATGGCCGCAAGTTTACCTTTATTAATTTAGGTTTGTTCATGTTCATGATTTAATTTTATTTTATTCTTGGCTCATACCGCTGCAGTTTTATACACCATAGTTGTTTTCTTGAGGAATCAAAAAATATGGAAGACGATTACGGTAGTCGCTAATGCGAAATTTGAGTGCACCGCGAACTGTAATCTTCTCGGCGTCGGCGCATAGGTGCTGTGTCTTAGCAAGTGATCGCGTCCTCAACGAATGCACGACCGCATGCGGTATATTCTGTCGTAATCTCGTAAGGCGTTGCTGCCGTAGAGCATGTCTCGCGCGGTCTGGAAATTTCGCCCTCCCCTTCCACTTTCGCCATACTTTCGTCCTCCGCTTTCCTGCTCGCTCTATCTTCGGTGGCGTCTTCGTTCTCTCGGTTACAACGAGGCGTACACTGATAAACTACGCGAACCCACAGGCAGGGAGCTTAAGGGCTGCGCTCTAACGCATGGCCCTTCATAGCCACCGCTGTGCCGCCCTGTGATCCACTCCCTTCGCCGACCAGTGACGGGCCGCACATCGTCTCCAAATAATGTGTACTCGCCACAGTCTTCTGGAAGGCAAGCATGTACCCTCCTGGCCAGTGGGCAGCGCCCCGGTGCCTCCAGCACCTCCCCCATCGGTGCATCCTCACCAGAATCTTCTGGCAATGGGCAGCCTCCTTGCAGGCTGCCTTTTGCGTGGTCCTACTAGGCAAATGACCCGTACATCCGCAATCATTTTTTGGTACCATTGAGCGTCGCCGATGTGGGGAATTTTGCGTCTCCCCTCCGCCCCTCCTCCCTCCACCCCCCCCCCCCCCCCCCCACGGGCGTCTCGTGACGGGCCGCCCCTCGTCCCCAAATGATGCATCCTCCCCCAGAATGTTCTGCCTGCAGGCAGGCGGGCAGGTAGTTTACTGGCAAGCGGCCGGTCTCTTTGGCGGGCAGGTGAGCCTACGCGTCCGCCATCTTTTTATGGATACATCAAATGTTACGCACGCACGCACGCACGCACGCACCCCTACTTTCGCACAATGGGGCGAAAAGAATTTGCATTGTAAATAAATCGGTTGGTCTGCTACGCTTTTCATCTACCCCAAGTTTCAACGGCGCTTTAGCTTTAACACGAAATCATTAGCAGTGCTAGAAGTAGAAAAGTCCGGCGTCGGCGTCAATTTCCGGCTGCCAAGCGTGGCAGGTGGCATTTAGAGCAATTTCCTTCTGCTCATCTTTTATCTGCTAACAGAGTGGTTAGAAAGAAAGAACGGCTGTAAAACTCTTGGCTCATTGGACGGCGTGTATAGGACTGCATTGGATGGGATAACACCGGATATAGGAACTTGCTAATGGCCCTTCAGCGACCGGTGACAGCGATTGGGCTCTATTGGGCTCTAGGAAATATGATGGCAAAGTGAACTCCCAAGCAGTAGTAATGATAACTGCGTCCTCATTCGAGGGGGCCGAATCGACAGCCGTTTCCATCAAGGGTAACTGACCTTTCAGGCTGGAGCTGGCCATGGCTGTCTCCCAAATCTCTATACGGAAACGTGGAGGTTGGATGGATCTACGGTACGCTTGTCGCAGCCGCCTACTATGTGTATGAGGTTCTCAGGCTCTCCACAGAGGCAACGAAATTTAGAGAGTTGTGTCCCGTCAAACAAGGGCGAAGTCTGGTTGTGTGTGGGAAGGTGTATGCCCGCAGGTTAATCGGTAGCAAATCGGTAGCGATTTGTGCGGGGAGGATTAGGTTCTACGGAAGAGGTCATAGTGCTGAGTAACTTCCTGGTCTGTGACTGCAGGATGCATGCACTCGTGCCGGGCTTCATCAGCGCTGGCTAAGCGGGTCAAATCTCGAGCCACGAGGTTGATGATCTTGTTTGCCGGGGACGCCAGTATGAGCTGGTGCCCATACAATCGTGACTGGTATCGTTGGTGGTCTCTGATTGATCATCGGAATGGTCGGTGTGTTGTAACATGCAATCGACCGTTGGCAAAGTTGGGCCCCGCCTGCTAAGAGTCTGTTATGAGAGTTTTGGCGCCGCTTTGGCTAAGCGCACGTGCTATCGCTGCTTCCTCAGTTTGAAGGGGGCTGTGTTCGGGGGGGGTTGAGATGCTGCACAACGGTAGCACAAAGAAAGAGAAGGTATTGAAGAATGCTATCGGGCGTCTCTTGCATCAAACCAGTTGATCGTTCCTCCTTTTTTTCTTTCAGTTTAGTTTCTTTCCAACTGTCTCCCCTCATATACACACACGTTTTGAAAACCCTTTGACGAATATAAAATGTGCATTAGGCAATTAGTATATAGCAGCAACATAATAGCGCAATACGCGCATATAGAAAGACCTTTTATAGCATCCAGGCGGTCGTCACATAACTTTGCGGCTACTTTGTGCGTGACAAAATTTTCCTGATTGGTCGAGAAGGAGAACGCTGCAAAATTTCCAAATGCCAAGGACCCCAAAAATATCATGTTTGGTCCGACCGTCTAGTCCGCCTTAACAGACCCGCTAATTCCTGTAATCCAAATTAATCAAGACACTAGTCCCACTAATTCACATTAGCTGATTCACTCACCTAACTAATTCACCCCAGTCTACCCGCTAACCCGCATTAATCGACTTTAATCCATCTGCATCTTAAGTTTAAAGGTTGAGCAGATTCAAGATAACATGAGAATGCTATCAAATATACTTTTAAAGCGGAAATGGGATTCCCATTCTTTTATATCTCATGTTCTCTAAGAGCAGTAACAAAAGGACACAAACGGCACTGTATACAAGAATAAGTGCCGTTAATTTTGAGAACTGCGAGTGTTTGTGTCCCAGTGCTGTTCGCATATAACTGCCCATTCAAACTAAATAAGTGGAAGATATGTATTTACTGCTGATGCTGTCCCTGAAGGCCTGCACAAGCGGACATAGATGCATGCGAATTAACAATACATTGAAAACATTACAGATAATTTTAAACACCATGCAAATAAAACATGAAGAATATTCTATGATATGTTGCCTCGGAATATGCGTTCTAACTTAACTTATCCTGATTGTAAAAGATAAGAGAATTGATAGAGATGGCATGTACCTAAAACGCAACTGATAGTATATACGGAGAACTTTTACATTAAATTGAGGGCAATAATTAGAAGAGAACTTGATGGGCCTTGGGAATTGCAGACTATGCAAAATATTTCATGGTGCTGTCTGGGGAGTGGCAAAACATCTTCAGACACAAGGTAGGGTACCGAAATGGAAAACTAGAAATCACATTTTTGAGGCCCCGGAACCGGTTC